>JADLZN010011458.1:0-110850 GCA_018155175.1 Sinocyclocheilus anophthalmus
CTTTCAAAAAAATGTAAAGACAGAGCCCGAAAGGGAAACAGAGTCGCGTGACAGACACAGTGATGAAGATGGTATGTGTGCAGTACACAAGCCACAATTAAGACAGCTGACTCCACTGTGATGTGAAACCTCACTATCTCGCGCTTATCTCTCTTCCTCTCTCTCTCACGCTCTCTCTATCTCACTCTCTAGCGCTCTCTCTCACTCTCTCTTACTCCTCGACGCTCTCTCTCTCTCTCGCTCGCACACACAAACACACACGATGCGCAAAACTCCGCAAAACAGTCAATAGCAAATACTTAAACAAAAAAAAAACTAATAACAAAACAGTAGCTGATTCATAAGCGCCAGATTGTCATAGCAAAGTCCAAATTACTCCTCTCCTAGGTTCACGAAACGGTCGTCATAAAAATGCATTGCTGTTCTGTTGTAAGAAAATCTTAAAGATTCCTAAATGCATCTAATTCCAGAAGGCCAAATAAAGTGCTTTTGCCTTCACCTAGAAACACACAGCGTCTCCCTGACATGGCTACTTCAACTCTAGGTAGACATGTGGGGGCGTGTTAGAACGAAACGTTTTAGGAGGGCGTGGTTAACTCTTAACTTTTATAAAGAAGATCTCTTTGGTTTTGAGACTTTAGTCTTGCAACTTTAAGGGATCGTATCTAGGCACAATCAGCTTGTTGTATAACACTCCAAAGTGAAAGGAAAAATTTAAATCGCATCATCTGACCCCTTTAAATATGAAAACTTACTTACAGTCTGTGAGTCAGAACTGACGGAATTTTAGTCTACTCTCCCAGGATCAGGAAAAGTCCTCCATAAAATGAGCTGCACACAAACATTTTCTGGGTTGGAATATTTGGGTTGAACTGTTCTGAACAGTGTTGTAAATACAACTTAAACACTGATTTCTAGTCGTGTCCTCTTTTGGAAGGCCAAACAAAGAGTTTCTGTTACTGAACTGTTGCGCGTTCTACAGGCTCGCTCAACAGCGTTTCAGACTGCTTCAAAGTGATTCTCAGTCAATGAATAGCGCACAATTATGCCAAGCGATTGCTTATGAACTCGAGTTGATGAATTATGACAATGTCTACTTTATGACCTTTATATAATGTTTTAGACGGTTGTAAGAATGCATATTTTCTCTCATCTGAAGGATCAGTCCGCAATAGTATAGACATTTCAAAATAAGAGTCCCTGTGTATTTCGGGCTTGTTTATAATTAAAAGTCACGCGTTAAGTTTTTTTTTTTTCCTGGCCATTATTGGTATTTTGGTTACACAATAAATGGTATTTAATTTCCATTTAATTCATAGTAAACTATTGTAGTTTCTGGCTGGGATGCTTCCCAACAGGAAGAAAATAAATTTGTATCAAAAATTATTTTACACATATTATTCAATATATAGATTTTACTAGTATCAGTAAAAATCTGTGTCCCATTCACTGAGAGAGACACTATATGACAAAGGAGAACTCTACCATTTAAATGCTGTAATTTTGCATAATTTACAATGCATAATAATGCATAATATTAGTATGTAATTAAAATGAATTTCAATAAATAAAAATATTGTTAAAAATCACACATTATTTGTTATTTGTCACATGTAGTAAGACAATTTTTGTGCCGTGGGTAATAGGAGGATTTTCCACCCGGCTACCACCGCAATTATATTTCAAACCTGTGGGAAGCACTGCATAATGATGATAAAAAAACTGTAGATGAGGGTTATTTCATTCAAAAGTAAAAAACAAAACAAAAAAAACCCCTGCCACTTCTTTTCATGCCCTAACTATTGTAAAACAGGAAGTGAGTTTTTATGTACATTTGAAAGCTGTGTTTTTGAGTTCTAATATTGTTTTGTGTGTTTGGCTATTTTGTAGAATATGTTAGGGAAATGTTATACTACAGGAAATACAGCATACATTTTTTAATAATTAGTAATTTTCTGCCAGGACATTATCGTTAAGTTTGAGGAATTCCTTTAACCCGGAAGTGTAACGAGCAAAATGTATATTCATTGCAAAAACTCAGAATACAGAAATTTCCGTCCGACACCTATTTTTAAGGGTTTAATAGTATAATAGGATGTAAATGTCTACCCTAGTAAATCGTTTTGCATATCATGGTTTTCTTGCTGTTCCATTACACACAAACTAAAAACACCCAAACCTCATTTATTTTAATTCTAAACTATGATATTTTATATGGACTTTCTGAGGCAATGTAATAAAAATACTGTATAATAGTAAATCCTTGGCCTGAGGAACATGGGTTGAGTTGTGTACAGTTTTTGCTTTTTCTCTTCATACTTTCACACACAGGAACATTAATACAGCTACACAAACTAATTTACTTCAGTTGCTTTAGTTACTAAGTTACTAAGATGCCGAACTAGAAAAACTAGGTGTCAGAGGTCCATGTACTGTAAATGTGATCATTTAGAAGACTTATGAAAAGCTGACCTTGTTCTGTTGATATACTGTGTTTTTGTCCATTGTTCTGTTCCCTAAGAATAAAATGTAGATGAAGTATGTAATGTACAGTCCAGTTCAAGGGATTTTACATTTCCTCCTCATTCATTTCTTAAACACGTTTATCCCAAATTGATTAGTTAATTTAAAGTAATCCTGTGGTGTGACAAATGTTAAAAAGTAAATAAAGCATGTGGTTTATTAAGTTATCTGAGGACATACAATCTTAATGCATAATTATGAAAATAATTATCAAATACTGTATAAAACATCACTCCACATGACAAATGTATTTCATGCCAACTACTGATTTCATGCCATAATGAGTATTTTGTGTTGACTAAAACTAATAGTTTTCACAAAAAAAATTATATTTTCTATTTGTGCCTCTCTCTCTCTTTAGGTCTTTCTTTTGTGTTCATCCATGACTCTGCTGTTTGCTGATGGAACAGAAGGTCCTCAGTAAGTCCTCCATGGTGTCCAGACTGCCAAAATTTGGTGCCCGTCCAGTCAGTGGTACTCCCTCATCCCTTCTCAATGGTACGACCCAGACTGCGCTCACGCAAGAGGGCAAGAATCCCCTAGCTAGGCCAAATGGAGTGTTCAGAGCCTCCTCCTTCTCCATGAAATGGAGAAAGGATAGTGGTGGGCCGGTGGACCCTTCAAACCCAGTTGAGGACACGATACCAGAAGAGAAGAAAGAAGTTCGCTCCCAACATTCTCCTGGAAGTAGGGAGTTAAAAAGCCCTTCTACTCCCGCAACCAAAGTGCGCAGATCTGCCTCCTCATTGTCCACTGGAAGCCCCAAACCTGCACCCAAATCCCCTAAATCCATCCCGAGTCCTAAACCAAAGCCCAAAAACTCTCAAATCACCTCAGCCTCCAAAAGTCAGGACGTATCCCAAAAAAGCTCAGGCTCCAAGCCAACTCAAAATGGGACTTCATCTCTGGGGTCTTCACCAAGCCAAGCAAGCTTTTCAGGGCTTCAGCGTCCAAGAGCAAACTCTAGCTCCACTCGAAGCACCTCCAGAGACAGTTTGTCCCAGTCCAATGACAGCCTCTCACGGCAGTCGCTCGTGCCTGACTACATGGTGCGTTCTCAGAGCTTCACTCACTTCAAGCAACTGCCCTCACCAACGTCCGCACCCATGATGCGCTCCTTCTCTTTCAACAAGGCAGTGGAGCTAGCCAAACCGCTTGCTAATACACAGCTTCGTCCTCCGCGAACAGTTGGACTCAAATCTCCTTTGAGCCTGAGCAAAGGCCGTCTAGTGCTCGGATTGGGGGGCCTGGGATTTGGAAAGGGGATAACAGATAGACTACCTGCTGGGACTCCTTCTTCAGAGAGTTTAACACCTCCTAATTCCATAAAAAGGCCTCTTCTGCCTAACTCTGTGCTGACAAAACCCTCATTACAAGCCTACAAGCTAAATCGTCCAATTCCTGCCAAACCGCAGTGCCCTCTAGTGGTTGGGAGGAGCCCAGTGGAGAGTGACGTTATAACTCCGCCTCTCACTCCCGAGTTGCTCCATTTTACTACAAAGAATGTGAGTGTCTGACTCTATAATTTATATTATCCTGTATAATTTAATATTTTGGATTACAGTCTGATATTTTGTGCAGTGGTTAAAGAAATAGTTTCCAAATTACTTTTTCTTCTGTGGGACATGAGAGAAGTAGCATTGTCATATTTGTCATTTTACCACTATTCACAATTTTCTTATTTATTAGGGGTTCATTTGTAATTGTATTTGTTTGAATGTAATTGTAATTGTTAGAATGGCCAAGAATATAATTTTTAGAATGGCATTCCCCACCTAAAACTGATCAGGCAGACCAAACCTTAAGTCGTAGAGACTTGAAACTTGGAGGGATGGTAGTACTCACACCGCCTACAACGTCACCAAAAGATGCCCAGCGAATAACGGGGGCGCTACAGCGATCAACGCACCAAAAACGCTCCAACTCTAAATCGTTAGTCACAGGTCAAGTGTATAATGTCGTTGAGAATCGATTCTGAGCGTAGTTTTAACGCAGATAGTATTGCGCTCTTAGAAACCACCTGTACTTTTTTGACAGTTCTTACACACACACACCACTTGAATCTAAAATAATCATTCATTAACTTTTTAAAGGTTGAAGCGAATTACAAGAGTGTTCACAGTGGGCTGGTTACATTATTCTCACGTCATAAAAGCTGAAGTGCAAGTACATTTAACCACTTACATTACTCAGCCAAACACACAGGTGCTCTTTTTCATGAGCAGTTGAGTGTGCGGTTAAAAACTAGCCAAAAGCGCCATCTGCAGTTAAAAACTAAGCTCAGAATCGATTCCCTAGAATCGCGATGCATTAAATCACAGAATAGATCCATGAATTGATTTATTGTCGCACCCCTACTATGCAAACATATGTCCTATCAACATGAAATTGGTATGCAAGATCTTGGTCCAATGTGCCACAAGTGTCTATAAGGACTTTTGGGTATCTCAAAAAACTGGCCACCATTGACCAATGAAATTTGAGCACCTATTAGACAACATGCTCAGTGGGCATGTTCGACTCATGGCCCTAAAGGTCTGTGAGAAATGTGAAAGAAATCGGCCACTGGGGGGTGATATCGCATTTTTCAAGGGCTTAAACGATTGTATATTGTGCGGTTTTTCACACATACACACAATATTCATATCATATGATAGACCTCTTCATTCCAAACAACTTTGCCTCTAGAACTACTGCTGTCAATCAAATTGTTCATTAATTATTCACGATTATCTAAGTGCGAACTTGTCCTAGGTTTTTTGCTTAATTTCAACTAAACCACTGCAGTACAATTCTCTGCACTTTCTAGATCAAATTATCAAAAAAAAAAAAAAAAAAATTACCTATTACACTGTGGTTGCTATAACAGGGTCATTTTAAGGGGCGAGGCCAAGTTAACCCAAAACCTCTAATACCTAAACGAAAAAAACTCAGAAACATATGAGGGACGAGGGTGAGCACATGGCAACAGATGATTCTGGGTAAAAAAAAAGCATACAAAACATGTATGGAAATCCAACATAGGTGTGCTATAACAGTCATCATGACCTGGATTTGGCAAAAATCTTTATTTAATCATTGATTTAGGTGTTTGCAGGCTTGCTAAATAATATGTAATGTCTTTTTACATATGTGCTTATATGCCTTAAAATGCTTGGACCCTGATAATCGCTGCTTGTAGCTATATTATAATTTAATATGGAGACTTCATAGTATATATTTATAGTATATATTTTTTGTTGTCTAATGATTTATTGCTTCTTATTGTGTCTCAAAACATTGTCATATATGAAACATGTTTTATATTCAGTCAGTGTTCCTGTTTTTTTGCATAGCTATTAGTAGTTCTACTGGAGCAAAAAGGGTATTTTGGTGCCACCACAGAGAAGTCAAACTATCAAAACATAACTGCATTGCAGTTTAATAGTTTTATTTCCTTTTTGTATATGTGAAAAGGCATCAGATTCCCCAGAGGAGCCTTTGACAGAGCTAGGGCTGGATGGGAACCTCCGCTACACTGGGGAGGGAATGGAGGACATGTCTCTCTCCTCTGCATCTTCTCTGGAGAGGAATGACACCAGTGAGGAGTTTCTAGATGACTTTGCTAATCTAGGGGATCAGTTGCAGAATGGCATCCCTCAAAACAAATATCCTGTGGCCACACCCACCCAAACACGCCTGCAGGGCCTCTTAAAAGAGACCATGGACTGGACTGGGATTGGTCTGGCGGGTATAGCTAAATATTTTTCATCTAATTCTTGCGCTTATCTGACAAAAAGTACAGCGTTGATAATATTGTCCTATTGTGGCAAGCATGCAGTGTTTATGCTGTGTTATACTACATCTCTTCTCAGGTGGCAAGGCAGATTTAATGGGTGGTCCGCTCCATGGGCCGCCGCTCATGTCCCCTGACGTGGATCGTCATGCGACCTCCTCTCTGGAGCTCTCCCCCTCTAACAGCTCTGGAGGAACATACATGTGGGATGAGGAGGGTATGGAGCCGCTGGGGCACCACACACACATACACCGTTGCAGCAGTTATGAGTCAGACCTCAACAGCATTGTGAGTATACTCATACCCTCCCAAAATGAGTTTGAACTACCCTTAGAAAAAGTACTCTGATGGAACTATGGTGTAGTGATGTCAAAACCTGAGATTTACATTTTTGCATTTAGCATACGTTTTTCTACAAGCTCTAATATACATTAAACATTTAAATACAGTGCACATAATTAAGAATAAATCATATAAAAAATGTAGTAAATAAAGAGAATTAGTATTAAACAAAAAAAAAAATTATATTTTGTAGTTGCTACAACAATAAACAGTATGTATGAT
Source organism: Sinocyclocheilus anophthalmus (assembly GCA_018155175.1). Lineage (NCBI taxonomy): Eukaryota > Metazoa > Chordata > Actinopteri > Cypriniformes > Cyprinidae > Sinocyclocheilus > Sinocyclocheilus anophthalmus. Next base: position 6,863 of record JADLZN010011458.1, read on the forward strand.
GTTAATTTTTGTGCAGATAAGTTATTTGGTTTTGTTTATAATAATAAATAATAATAATAAAATAATAAAAAATAAAATATGTTTTGATATGGTTGTTCTTACTCATTATTATAGTTATAATAATAATGATTATTATTATTTACATTAAATTACATTGATGCATTGAGCTTCACTTTTCAACAATGTTCCAGTGCAAGTAAAGTAAGTGCAGTTTAACAATATTTAAGAAAATTACCAATAAATTATATAAAGAAAGGTGAATATCATAGTGACTAGATAACTAGTAAGATTAATAAGAATGATTTGTTGTCTAATAACAATCTTTTATGATTTTGTTTTGAGGTTGGCGATAAAACAGTTATTTTGTTTTTGCTTATAATAATAATAATAATAATAAGAATAATAATAACAAATTATAGTTTTTTTTTTTTTGTTGGATAGGTTGTTCTTGCTCATTATTATTATTATTTTAAATTATTTTAAATACCATGTACCGTAAGGCCATGTTTTTGGACATGCTAAGAATAAACTAATAATAGTAATAATTATTTGGACCTTCCGTTACCAGCCCACCTTTAACCACACCTAAACTATTCTCACATTATGAAACTGTAATACAACAGTGTGACTGAATGTGGCTTCTGCAAGACTTTCAGAAGGCTGTTCTGTTCCATACTCTGGGTGTTCGTAACCTTTCCTCTGCTGTGCGTTTTGATAAACCCTGTGCTACTTGTTGCTGGTTAGTATGTGCACTTGTGTGTGTGTGATGGGATCTCTCTGTCCCTATCCTGCTAATTATCTCTTTGCTAATTAGGGATTAGTCTTTGTGGCTCTTACTCGTGACTCTGCAGGAGTCTGACTTTCGTGTCCCGCCATTCTGAACAGAGGTCCTGTTCTATCTCTGCTGTTTCCAAAGCCCCTGATCGGGTGGGAATGCAGAACGGTGCCACTTAACCTGGCAGCTTTTGATCCCAGTGAAGCAGGCTGTGGCATTTTTCCTAATTTTCCTGTTTTTTGTGTTCTGATTCCTGATGTCAGATTGTCTCAGTGGAATGCAGAAAAAGAGGCTGGATTTGAAACCGTAATCAGATTTGAAATACCAGTCTTCTCCTGTAGCAGATACACAAATGCACCCACACACACAGACATGCCGACTCGACTCTGGCTTCAGACATTATGTAATCGCGGCATATATACATTTGAGTGCAGCTGAGTCATTGTTATCATATTTGAGTGGGTTGTTCCTCTGATGTAGTTGTATGGAGTGGAGGAGGAGTTCCGTTTACCTAATGGACTGTGTTTCAGATTGAGCTGGGCTTTAAGGGACATCTTGTGGTCTACTGTAAGTACTGCAAAAATAATTTTGCACGTGTTTCTTGTTTGTGGTGCTTGTCACTAAACATAAAGTATTAAAGTTTGATGCATAACTTTTCCTGGATCTTAAGGAAGTGTCTTTGCTAAACCATGGAAATCCGGGGCTGTCACATGCACAGTAATTGAATGATTAATTCGATCTCCTGACAGCAGTGGATCTCCTTTAGCTCCTTGAGCTGTGTCTATCTTTAGTTTAAGACTCCTCTGCTCTAATGGATACTGAAACAGAGGCTGGGCTTTATTTAGAGCTCGTCTGATCTTACCCTCAGCAGGTGATGTAATGCCAATCTTTATTTGCAGGTTACAACTTGCAATGTATAAGAAGGAGGTTTGAGTTTAAAAGTTTGGCTTAGTTTAGGTCTAAATACAATTTAATGCTGTGTTTTGTGGAATTAAGTTATTTTGTATTTTCTATACCATATAAACTTCATAATTAAATTTATTAAAATGTATAAATAAGGTTATATATATTATCTATATAGTTATATATATTATATATAAATTCCTATTAAATATAAATATTAGTTAAAATACATAAAAAAACAATAAACAGGTTTCAAATGACGTAACAGGGTTGCAGATTTGCATAAATTAAACTGTCACATCTTATAGGCTAGTTAGGTTGGGACCAATGTTGTTGGTAATATGATATAACTTATGGTTTAAATTGTTCTGTTAAGTAAGGAACAGTATGAGTTTTTTTTACTTAACTATGGTAACATGGTTGAAAGATGAATGCAGTGAACATTTTGCTAAAAAAAAAAAAAAAAAAAAAGAAAACTTGATGAATTTAAGAATAATAATACATTCATTTAAACCGGTCATGTAGAAAGTGTCAAAATATAGGTTTGGGGCATTAAATTTTAAGGGGTCATATGATGTTGCTAAAAAAGAACATTATTTGGTGTAATGAAATGTTTTTTTTTTATGCGGTTTAAGGTTCAAAAAACATATTTTCCACATACTGTACATTACTGATTCTCCTCTATGCCCCGCCTTTCAGAAAAAAGCGTAGATTTTTTCAAAGCTCATCGGTCTGAAAAACGAGGTGTGCTCTGTTAGCCAGGCTATCCAGTGCGTTGTGTGATTGGCGAATACCTTCAAGAGTGTGACGGAAATTTACACCCCTTGCTGTGTCCCGGAGCGACGAGACAAAAACACTACAACCATTTATAAACGAGGCATTTGTTGCATCCAGGGGACATAATATGGAGTATAAATGAATATACTGTATCATTGTGATAAGCCGCGCTCGCATTGCACACCCAAACACCCGCGTAAAACTGCACAAACCCCCCCAGTATCGCCACCTTTGTGATCGGAGAAATGAAAAACAACAATTGCTACTCTACACTGCTCAAAACTTGAATTTGAATCGTTCAGTGGCAAATTCTTTAAATATAAAAAACTTAATTACAGTATGTGAGTCAGAACAGCCGACATTGTAGTCTACTCCCCGGCTCAGGCAACAATCCTCCATAAAATGCACTGGACACATCTGAATGTTTGGGTTGATGTGTTCTGGAACAGTGTTGTAAATACGTCTTAACCACTGATTTCTAGTCGTGTTTTTTTTTGGAAGGCCAAACAAAGTAGTTTTTCTTTCACAACGAAAACACACAGCGTCTTCACGACATGGCCCCCCTCCCCCTTGGCATCAACAATAATACAGCGAGAATAAAAGTTACGCCTTCTTTCTTTGAACATTTGGGCAGTGTTATGCAAATATTCCCACACAGTGACGTAGATATGTGAGGGCGTGTTTGAACGAGACGTTTTAAGGTAGGCATAGTTGACTCTTAACTTTTTAAAAGAATATCTCTTTGGATTTGAGATTTAGTCTTTGCAACTTTACAGATCTAATTAATGCACCAAGAGATTGTAACACTCCAAAGAAAAAGGAAAAAATTAAATCGCATCATACGACCCCTTTAAGGAAGGTTACCTTCTTGTATTGTGGTAATTCGTGCGAGTAAAACAGTTTGTATACTTTTTTTTTTAGCTTTGCTTTTTTGTCAGAAAATATTTTTCTTTGTAAAAATGCTTGCTAGTAAAATTCTTCTGCACTTAGGCCACAAGGGGAGCAGTATGGATTCAAGAGACACAAAGAAATTGTTTCTTTCCTTACATTGTATATTGTGTGTTTGTGGTTTTTCCCTATGCTGACTTCTACAAGCACATCTCGTTTTAGTGCTCCTTTAAGAGTGTTTGTTTGTTCTAACTACAGTCTGTATTGCAGGAAGGCAATTAAAGGCCAATTCATTAGCTGCTAAATGATCTAGGTGCAGAAGCCTTTGTTTTTAACACCGTAAGTGATTCTGAGACATGCTTTTATCTGCTGCCGTTTCAGCATTAATTAGCTGAGATTTATAGAGCATTGTTTAAGCCTGTACCATTTGCTAAACTTACTAATACTGTAAACAGGATTTGTATAATTTTAATAAATATTTAACATCTCTAATCAGCTCTTAATTTATTAGGCTAACTGGTTTATTGACTCTTTCTTATTTTGCTTAATCTCCTTGAGACCTGCAATTCCTAATGGCTTTTGAAAGCCTTTTCTTGCACACAGCCATGCACCGCACTGTCTCAGAGCCTGTGTTTTGTGTGTGAGTGCTTGGCAGAGCTCTGTGTGGCACTACCAGTATGTGAATCGAAATGCACATATTCAGGGTGACATGAACACAAACTGAAAGATGAAAAGCTGTTTAGTCTCAGGCAGTGATGAAGCGTGGGCTTTTTTTCAAATTTTTTCCATTCTGAGGTGATGGTGGTGTTCTGAATGCATGATACTAAAAATTTGAAGCCAGTGTTTGCTGGGGAAAGAGATCTAAACTGTATTTAATATTCAATTATGAAACATGCATAACAGTTTATTTACAATAAAAAGTACACATTAAAAACATCACTAATTCATTCAACATTCTAATATGAATAATTTTGTAAAAATACACGAATCAAAATTTCATGACATTTGTAACTATTTGAACTGATTATATTTTATAATGCAGTAAATATTAATTTTTACAAAGTGTTTTGATCCATAAACATGTTTGTTTCTTCATTCTTAAAAACACACACACACTGCCTACAAAATAAATATACTTAATGAAAATAAATGAATACAAATCTTTCTTGATGAATTAGTATTAATTTCTTAATTTTAATAGACCTCACTGACATGAACCTTTGTATTTTGTATGTACAGTATGTATGTGTATATATATTTGTTTAGAATTACATACACATTAACCTCTTTTTAAATTACCATTGAAAGTTTGGCTCGGTTCAAAGTATATCTGTAGGTGTATTAGTAGGTGTACTGTATGTAATATGAATGATTCAGGAATTCAAACACATTCCTTTTGATCCCGCCAAATATGATGTTTCACTCCCGAGCTCAGATTGTGTGAAATGTGATCAGGATTCTGTGCTTGTCCGATAGGACCTTTCTTAAATGTTATCTGAGGTTCTGTCTGTATCGGTCCGGCTCTAAAGAGACCTTTAATCCGATCTTCCCGGCTGATTCGCGCAGGGCTATGTGAAATGGGCTGCGTTATTCCGGCTCTTTCAGCGCAGAAGGAGAGTGTTGATGGGGCTTGGGCTGCGTGTCTAAGCTGCCACCCGGCGCAGTGAAATGTCATTTCCTCTGAAGCAACCTGCCATGACTAAGCCCCTTTATACATGGAGGGAGTCAGAGAGAGAGAGGGACCCGAGAGACTACGTGTGTGTGTGTAGCTGAAGTGTATGAACTCTGGCTGCTTTGAATACACATTTTGTGTACACTTGTAAGACAGTACGTTGTGTGTGTGTATGTATTGTCCAGGAAAGGGGCCTGTCTTTAAGTAGTACATATTTATATGATAGATGGGGTTGAAGCACATCTTGTCAGCTTCGATGACTTGAAGAGACATTTTTGTTCTGTGAATGTATCACAGTTGCATGATTGATAATGTTTTCTAAAGTATGCTGAGAGCATATTTGTACTGTGGTTCTTTCCCCAGCTGCCTGCTGTATATGAAATATGGGAAATTATGCAGGAAGTTTCATAATGTACTGTTATTTTTGCAAGAAATTCCCCCATTTAGAAAAGCCAATGTATTTAACATAGCTTGAAGCGATAGTTCAGCAAGAAATGAAAATTCTGTCATCATTTACTCCACACATCATTTCTTTTTTCTGTGGAACACAAAAGAAGATTTTTCTTAAGGAATATCCTTGCTATTATTTTCAAAATAATGAAAATGAATGATGACCAGGACTCTGAAGCAGCAGAATGACAAAAAGTGTGGTCTATAAGATTCATGCACTACATTTAAATGTCTTCCAGCCATTTTGTGGGATAAAAAGGCAGAAGTAGTCATTATAAAGTCATTAAACTTTGAAAGTCATGACTCTGCCTTAGCTGCCTTTAAACAGTTTAATGACATAAGTAGCGATGTCTGATTTTTGAATGAATCATTCCATAGTGTAAAATCTTAATGAATCTGCTGATAGGATTAAAAAGAATGTTCCTGAAACTAGTCTGAATGATTCCTTTACAAATCAGACTATTGTCAGTAAATAATGACTTAAATTTCAATCTGTTTGTCGCATAAAGCTATTGTTTGACATCAGGGCCCAGTTGCATAAACTTAGCCTCTATGTAAAGACAGCGTCTTGAGAACTAGTTTGACCAACTAGCAGTTAGCCAAGGTGTAATCGGTCATATTTTTTGGATTCAACTTAGACTAATCTACATTTTATGTATTTAAGTTAAAAAAATTATGACCGGTCTTAAAGAAAAAAATTAGCTGACTAACATTTAAGACTAGTCTTAACCTTTTAACTTGTTTGCGTTCCACTGAAGAAAGTCGTAAGGGAACAAATGGTGAAAGAATTTTCATTTTTGAGTAAACTATATATTTAATAATAATTTCAATGTAATATGAAATAATAAGCTTTTGAAAGAAGTTTCTTATGCTCAACAAGGCTATATCTATTTGATCAAAAATACAGAAAATCGTAAGGCTAAATCATCAGCGAGGCATTACTGCAGTCTTTAGTGTCACATTATTCTTCAGAATCTTATTCCAATCATTTCACTTATTCAATCTTATTCCAATCATTATTCACTTATTCAATCTTATTCCAATCATTATTCCAATCTTTAGTTTCACATTATTCTTCAGAATTTCTCATCACTATTTAAAAAGCTGTATTTAAAAACAACATAACGGGTTAAATCACTCGGCTGGCAACACAAAGGGCACAGGTTTGAACCACAGTAGGGCTTAGCTGAAGGGGTACCAAGAATTATTACCAGCAAGTCACTTAACCCCACATTGATTTATAGTAAATGTCCCTGCAATTAGTGCAATGTTAAGCATTTGTTAAATGTCAGGTGACTAATTAAAAAACAATTGTTTTCAAGACCTGCTTCCAGAAGTCCAATTTATGTAAATTTATCACCAAGAAGCAATTTTGTTCTCCATGCAAACAAATGGTTAAATGACTGTAGATAAATGATAGTAATATGCAGTAGTTTTTGTATGTTTTGGAAATGATGAATCATGAAATAAATGAGCTAAATATCCTTTCAATTGGTTCCAGGTCTTTAAGACTCACTCCTGCATTCAAATTTTACTCCCAACCTCAAAATCAATTCAGAGCGGTTCTTGAGAAAGACTTGAGTAATTTCTTTGCTTGGTGCAAATCAAGGCTACGCCGTGAGGCCTTGTTTTATGGTATTTCTTACCAATATTTTAGCACATAGAAATGTGGAGAACATCTTTTTTCAAAGAGCTTATTTTCTTTTGAACTCTCCGTGCCAGGCTTGATGTTCAGAATCGCTTTAAAATGCATTAAAAAGCGCTCCAATAGCTGATAACTGCCCTTGTGCGTCTGCCACACAGCTTGAAATGTCCTCTTTCATTTTCTGTCTGAGGACAAATTGAGGTTTTGTTGAGGCATATTGATTTTCACCTTGGCGTGCTTTTGCGTTTTCAAATAATCAGATGGCCTGAAAAGTTGGCGTTTTTATATGCTCTTCATGTGAAGCGAAAAACGTTTTGTTTGTTTTCATGTAGCATCTAGTGGGTCTATCTATGTATTCCCTTTCTTTTATGTGATCGTCCTTACGTAAACAGTGCGAGTGAATTTCCACAAAGGCCTTTTTTGGTAAACGTAATGCAGTTTTCCATCTCTATTTCACACACGGTCTCGCTCTCATTGGTTGTTTCTCATGCACAGGACATTCTGAACAACTTGGATAACACTGGCTCATGTGATCTGGAAGATGATGACCTAATGCTTGATGTGGATCTGCCAGAGGACGGGGACCTACTCAATGGTGTACACACACACACACCACACACACCACATACAGTGTAATTAAGTAGCTATAAAACAGCAATCATTCACTAAGCCAAAACTGCCTTCTTATTTGACATCTAAAGTGCTTACAAATATGGAAAGTTTAAAGGGGTCATATGATGCGATTTCAAGTTTTCCTTTCTCTTTGGAGTGTTACAAGCTGTTCGTGAATAGATAAGATCCCTAAAGTTACAACGACTAAAGTCTCAAACCCAAAGAGATATTCTTTATAAAAGTTAAGACTGGTCCACGCCCTCTTAAAACGCCTCGTTTAAACACGCTCCCACATGTCTACGTCGCTGTGTGGGAAGATTTGCATAGCACCGCCCAAATGTTCACGCAAAGAAAGAAGAAACGAAAACTTTATTGTTGCTGCCACCGCTGCCGCCATGTTGTGAAGACGATGTGTGGTTCGTTGTGAAAGCGAAACTACTTTGTTTGGCCATCAAAGAGGACACGACTAGAAATCAGTGGTTAAGTGTATTCCAACACTGTTCAGAACAGTTCCAACCCACATATTGAGATGGTCAGCAATTTTATGGACGACTGTTTCCCTGATCTGGGTAGAGTAGATACCAATGCCGCGTTGACTCACAGACGGTCAGTACGTGCACGAATGTGAGTTTTGAGCAGTGTAGAGGAGCGCTTGTTGTTTGTCATTTCTCCGATCACAAATGCAGACATGGTTTTATGTTTATGCGGCGCGATGCAACGCAACCGCGTAAAAAGACCCCTTTAATAGAATCATCTCTGCATCACCGTTCTCTCAAAACTTGTTGTTCTGGTTAATAAATTACTAAATAAATTAATGTATCTCTTGTTTTGAACACCAATACAGGAATTTACCATCAACTATTTACCTTTATAACCACAATAGTCCACTTTAATTGAATTTGAAATATAATCATCATTGTGTTTATCTTTGATTTATTAATTCATCTTCCTTTTGGAAAAATAATGCATATAAAATGCATATATAATAATTATCAAGAATTAGAAAAATGTCAAAAATAGTTTTAGACTGTTTTGTAAGTTATGCTGAAGAACACTGCTTGACTTTGTCAAATACAGTCAAACAAGATTAAATTAGTTATTAATGTAACCTTATGCACTATCGTTCAGTTTTTTTCTTTTAAAAAAATGAATACTTTTATTCTGCAAATAAACATTAAATTGATCAAAAGTGACACTAAAAAATTATAATTTTACAAAATGTTTCTATTTAAAATAAGGGTCTTTCATGTTCTCTTAGTAATCAAAGAGTCACACCCCCAAACCCCCCAAAAAAAAAAAAAAAAAAAAATTTAATGGTTTCCACACACACACAGCTATTTTTAACATTTATAATAAGAAATTTTTTTCGGAACCAGCATATTTGAATTATTTCTGAAGGATCGTGAGTGTTGCTGAAAATTCAGCTTTTCCATCGGAGGAGTACCTTACGTTTTGATATTTCAATTAAATTAAAATAGAAACCTGTTAAAAATGTAATATTTTACAATATTGCTGTTTTTACTGTATTTTTAATCAAATAAATGCAGCCTTGGTGAACATAAGAGAACTTCTTTCAAAAACATATACAATCTTACTAAGCCCAAACATTAGAACGGAAGTGTATGTTATATTGTACTTACTGTCCTGTAATGGCACATGCTGTTGAACAAATGCAAGTGTATAACAGTAAAAACAAACAATAGTGCCTGTGCTACTAGCCTATCATGAATGAGTTTGCTATTGAAGACAGCCCCTGCCAGGAATACTGAATGTCAACTGAATCATCCATGTGACTCTTAGTTCTGGAAGGGAATGTCCTAGCGTGGCGTCCTGTTTTCTTCACTCAGAGTGTGCTTTTTAGAGTGTGCGAGTGAGGTCACAGGGTGGTTACGGGTTCTGCAGATTCCAGAGTCTTGTGTACGTAGACAAATTCCACATTAGAGATGGCAAACAAAAGACTTCGTACATACACTTTACAAATTACATTTAAATTAATGAGTACAAGAATGATTCCTTTTTGGGACTGTTCAGCTGTTTCTCATGTTCAAAAATTTTTTCATTTGAGCGTCTGTTTGCTTGAATTTCGCGTCATGTTTACGTTCAGTGTTTTGGTCTGTGTCATCAGCAGGAATCAGTCAGTTTTACACTGCTGTGTATGTGTGTGCTGTATTTATAGCCCCGGGCGTCATGCCCTGCAGTCATGTGAGAGGGGTTACAGAGCCAGAAAGAGCTAGAGGAGGGAATAGATGACTTAAGAACCCCCTCCCCGTCGGTCTGTCTCCTTCCCTCCTTCATTCCTTCCATGGTCGATCCGTCCACTTGGCAGGCAGGAAGGCCTGCTGTTTTGACGCTAGTTCCCGTGACCAGAGGGGAGACCCTTCCTGAGGGCTGTGGCGACTTCGGCTGAGAAAACCACCATCAGCTCCCCTTCTCTCCTGATGGCCCCACGGCTCAGGGATTACAGCTGTATGTCTCTGTATGCGTCTGGTTCTGGTCAAATCTCCCAGGGAGTTCCCAGAACTCACAAACTCATACACACACACACCCACGTTCCAACAGTGCGGAAAAGTTATTGGATTTGCAGATGCTCGGGTGGCCAGTGAGAAAGTCGTAGGAAGTTTGACACAACTTTTAAAAGTTTTCTACATACTTTTTTTGGAGTTCTACACCACAAAACTTTGGAATTTTTAACTTTGGGGAATTTTTGTCCAGCTGTATTTCAACCTTTTCTTTTGGATGTGTCAGTCAAAACAGACCATCTCTGCTTTTTGTTGTAAGGTCATTTGTATTCGTGTGGGTGAGTTTTGGACTGTTTTTCGAGTCTGTTTTTGAGGCTCTGGCAGTGAACCGGACAGCAAGGACAAGAGGAATGTAGCAGGTCTGTTTTGGGGCTTAGTTTTCTGTCTGTTCTACTTGCTGTCTTTCTTTGTGCTAGAAGGGTATAGAAAGTTTGAGAGAGCGCTTGTGTGTGTGTGTGAGAGAGAGAGATTTTGTATGCCTCAGAGTGTGTTAGTGTAAGTTTGCCCTGATATCTCGCCTCAGGCGGTGTGAGTGCTTTGTATCGAAACTCTTAAGAGCTCTGCGTTTGGAAGGACACTGCACAACCTCCCAGAGAAAGATGACCTTCTTTTTCCAAAAAGTGTGTGTCTGTTTCGGAGCGTTTCTTGGAGACTACCTGAATTGTGTGGTTTAAAGTGAATTGGGTTTTGAGCGCTTGTTCAATGCGTTTGTTTATTTGTCATTGACTGCTGTTGACCCCTCTGTGCATGCAGATGGGATGGCCCACTTTGAGCGCTCTGACAGGGGGGGCCGGCCGGCTCAGTGGAGGAGAAGACAGCAGAGATGGAGTGGAACAGATCATGCTCATAATGACAACAGGTGAATGCCTTGGAATACGTATTTCCTAATTAAACATGATACTAAAAATGTAGAACAGGATTTGATTGGATTCTGAAAAGTGAGTGTTACATACCGGAATCAAGAGCAAGTGTTTCACATAAGTGGCTGTTAAGTTTTATATTTTTATAATTAAAAAGTTTATACTTTTATATTTACTATAAATTTTATTTTAGTCTGAGTTGCACATTATATTTAGCCTCCAGGACTAGAACGGTTACATTTTTAAATAACGCAGGGTTTATCATTAAATACTAAATCACTTGAAACAATATTTCTTTCATCTGAGGAACATAACAAGATAGTTTTTTTACCCCATTCCAAATAGTAATGTAATTTAGTTGTATGGTTTGGCGGTCAGAATATTTTTAAATACTTTTGAAAGAAGCTTTATGCTCACTTAAAGGGTTAGTGCACCCAAAAATTAAAATTGGGCTGAGTTTTACTCACCCCCGATGCATCCTAGGTGTATATGACTTTCTTTTTTCAGATGAATCTAGTCGGAGTTATATAAAAAAATGTCTTTGATCTTTCAAGTCTAGCGTTGTACTCAGCGGGTGTGCATTACCTTGTCCAAAAGACGGGTGAAATATATTAGCAACGATTCCAGCACAAAAAAAAGTGTCTCGCCCGGCTCCGGGGGGGAACAAAGGCCTTGCTGTAGCGAATCGATGAGTTTCTGTAAGAAAAAATATCCCTATTCAAACGTAATAATCACTTGAAATCATAGCTTGACGATCACTGTTGTAAAACGGAAGAAGTTCGAGGGAAATACGTATGCGGTTCAGCTTTGCGCAGCGCCGCTCAGAAGTGACGCACGCGGTAGCGCAGGGGAGAGATCAAAACAAAAAACGGTCACTTATTAGAAGTACAAAAACGAGGATTTGTAAAGAAGAATGTCGGAGATTTCGATATAAGCCAAGAGGAGACACTGTGTTTTTCTTTGCTAAAGTAAGGAAACTTTGCTCTTTGATCATGTAAACAAACGTTGGTTTTCACGAGACTAACTGGCGCATGCGCAACGCTGAACTCATACGTTATGCTCCCGGAGCTGCTTCTGTGTACAACTGTTGGTGCAAGCTAGATTAAATTGATTATTACGTTTTGAATATGGATATTTTTCTTACAAAAATTCATCGATTCACTACAGGAGGCCTTTGTTCACCCCCCGGAGCCGTGTGAGACACTTTTTTTTGTGTGGAAGTGTGCTTTTTATTTCACGTCTTTTGGACAGAAGGAATGCAACACCCGCTGAGTACAATGATAGAGCTTGAAAGATCAAAGACATTTTTTTATATAACTCCGACTGGATTCGTCTGAAAAAAAAAAGTCATATACACCTAGGATGACTCTGGGGTGAGTAAAACACAGAATAATTTTCATTTTTGGGTAAACTAACCCTTTAAGGCTGCATTTATTTGAAAGTAAAAAAGTGCTATTATGAAATATTATAAATATTTAAAGGGGTGGTTGATTATGATTTCACTTTTTAAGCTTTAGTTAGTGTGTGATGTTGCTGCTAGAGCATCCTTGCTGAATCAGAGTATTAATTTAATTAAAAAAATATGTGAATACCCCAAACTTTTGAATGTTAGTGTGGATTGGGACATATAGCCACACAAACTGTTAGTCAAAGTGATGAAACAGAAGTCAGAATGATATTATGAGAGACATTGTTAACACCTTAATTAAGGATACTTTAATTGCCAGATATATACAGGAATAATATCTTCTGGTGATTTAGAAATAATAAAGCCAAGTTCCTGAACTTTGAATAGCCAGTGTTGATGTGTACGGTCAAGTAGTCAGTGTATTCTGGTCGACATCATGAAGTTTGGTAGAAGCTGTTTTTGCAGTCTTTTTGAACTGGAGTGAAAGTTTAGACTTTTGAAAGTTATCAAGAAAGTCATGATACAACCCCTTTAATTTATTTTTCTTGTATTTTTTCTATAAACTATATCTGAACTCTGTCTCAATCTGTCTTTTAGACTGGGCGGGTTTCATTACGATCCCTGTCGTACAGGCCATCGGCCCCTCCATCCCGCAATTCAGCATGAGCTCACTCTCAAGCACATGGCGGAAGACTGCTCGTCTGTCAAATCACAGCTGCTCAAACTCAAGAGTCTGCTGCAGGTACCAAACACACACACAGCTGGAAGAGTCATGTTTGCACTTTCATATGTAAACCCAGCTGTTACCCTCTGAGCAGCTTTTAGCATGTGTGTAGGGGCAAAATAAGAAGAGAGAAAGAATAAAAGAACCTGAGAAGCTGTAAACATGAGTGTTTCAACAATAAATTGTCATTTTATGTAGATGGATGATGGTGAGATTACTCCAGAGAGTTTGGATTCCAGCGAAGATGACAGCAGAGCCCAGCAGGTCTGTAACGTCTCATAAACACCCACCTGAATAGAGCTGTTCAGCTTGTTGTCCTAAAACATTAGCACACTAAGAACATTAGCATTTTCAAGCCATGGGCTCCCTTAGGAATTTCTAATGTGTTTTTATAAAAGTGGTTTTCAAATGCTAAATGCTTACTTGAAGAGACTTTCCCAGTTTTTTCTACATCATAAATTACACGCATTCATATCTTAAAACATGAACTTTGAAGCTGTTAAAATGCACAAGTTGCTACATAAAGGCTAAAACTATAAATGCATGAGAATCCTAATGTAGCAGCTTGTGTTTTGAACGCACACAACAGTTCCAGAATTCACGTCTGAGCTGTGTAATTTATGAAGTAGAACGAAACATTAATATATCTCAAGTAATGTTTACCACAGACCTTATTATACTCATAAATTGCAAACTGATATTCTAAAAAGCCATTTGGAATTCCAGAGGGAACCCATGGTGGATTAGTCTTCCATTTTGGCCTAAAAATTGTTTGTGTATGACAATTTATATATTTTTGTGTTTGATTTTATTATTTGTTGTATTTGTGTGTCAGATGGAGGAACTGATGAAGGAGGTGGCACATCTCAGGGAAGAGCTGAAAAATAAAGAAAAAATCATCACACGGCTCACTCATCAACCGCATCAACAATCTGTGAGCCATCGCCATTCCTGACACATTCACACTTGCACTCATTTTGACCATTTTGTATTGATTGAAGATGCATAATACATGAGTGGCTAATCAGAGCCTGCAGTGTCTGCTGGAAGATGCTAAAGTCATGCTAACTCCATGTCTGCATGAGTAAGATGAAATCAGGACGAGATGTTCTCAGAACAAACTCGCATCTCATATTGTTCATTAACTTCACCGTTCCAAGCCATAAAAACAGCGAATCAACACGTGCACTTTAACCTTTAATCCCAATTACTGTCACCTTCAGTGAGCAATTATATCATTAGCGCTAGTAGACTTGCTCACCTCTTTTGCATTATGCTGATTGCAAAGCAAAGATGAAGGCAATTGAGATTTCTTTACATTAGAACAAGAGTATGCTATTAGTGTTGCTCAAGGCAAGCATACGTATTATTTATACATTGGTTAGGGAATTTAAACTCTCCCTCACTTCACTACTTTCATGAATGATATCTCAAATTGTATGGCTTGTTAAGGAGAGGTGCTGTTACTAGCTGTTACTACCTGATTTCAGAGTTTAATTTTAATTGTTCAATTAAATGGTTTTAAAAATGTTTATCGGTTCTAAGAAAATTTAGATTGCAAAACTACTTTGCGTAATTATAAAAATATACAAAAATATAAAAATAAGTCATTACGAATAGTGTATTAAACAATTTCTTGTTTTTATTATTAATAATATTATTATACAATGATTTTTAAAGGTTATTGCAGACTACTTTGCATATAACTTTTATGATGATGTAGGCAGCAAATGTTTTCTAAGAACATGTATTGTCAAAACTACTGTGCATAAATATAAAAATATAAAAATAATAATTATGAATATATATTAAAACTTTAATTATTTATAATATAATTCATAAGGCATTGTTTTTTACAATAGTTTAATGATTGATGTCGCGTGTCAAAAATAAACAAGGAAAAATTGTTATTGTTCTAAGAAAATTTCGATGCAAAACTACTTTGTCCACCTACTTTATATAAGACAACAATAATAATAATAATGAAACATTTATTAATAATAATATTATTATTAATTGTATTATTCTAATTTCAATGCATTGTATTTATTGTAGTTTTTTGTTATGTCATGTCTGTCAAAAATAAAATAATTAAACTATCAGTTCCTAATATTTTCATATCTGAACACTTTAAAAATAATGCATTGTGTTTATTGTAGTTTTTTGTAGTTATGTCATGTCTGTCAAAAATTAAACTAATTAGACTCAGTTCTTAATATTGTCATATCTGAACACTTTAAAAATGAGCTAACTTAAAAATGCTCTATAGTTATTCTGTATAGTCATAAAAACCAATAATGGTCAGATTCTCTCTACTAGCAATGCCCTGCAAACCAGCATTTTTGGGTGCAAGTTTTGAATGATTGAGATATTCAAACCACTCATTTTCTTTAGAACGTGTACAAATCGAATTATTATTGCTTTGATTCTTTTTCTTTCAGCCGGTGAGATGTCAGTGTCATCAGCAGAAGTCAGGGGTCAAAGGTGAGAGAAGAACTCATCATGATAAATCCACTCAGACGGTGTGGCGACCGCCCCATCATCTCCCCGCTGTGAGTCATTTCTCGCTATCTGGCTAGCAACGTGCATGTCAACACGATCGCATCATCAAGGCACCCAAAACTCTCCCAAAATGTCAGTGTAGTGAGACCGAGTGTATCTGTGTGTGTGTCCTTGGTTGAGCCGTCTGCCTCGTTTTCATTTCCTGTTTCCCCCCTAAACCTCTCTAGGCTTTGTAAGTGGCTAGTTGTTTACAAAGGGGGGAAGCAAATGTGTTGTCAGGGTTGACAAATCAGACAACACATTCCTTCACGTTCTTTTCCTCTCCTCCATCCTTTCCTCCCTCGCGTTCGTTTTTCGTGGTGAAATAGCCCGACGCTCTCTCGGGACGCCCTGAGCTGAGGCTAGTTTGCCGAGGTGCCGATTTGGCCAATTTGCAGCTGCTAGGGGAAAACGGGCATCTACTACAGAGTGCAGAATGATTGTCATATCCTATTTAAGTGAAGCCGTGCTGCACCTACTCCGGTGGTTTAGCTTTCAGAGCCCAAGCCTGAGATGTTCACCATGGGACGCGTTCTTATTGACGACCGGCACACAATCAGTAAAGCTAACGTACACGGCGAAAGACTGGAGTCAGGAGAGATTATAGGGAGGAGAGAGATGAGGGAAGCGATGGATGAGAATTTGGAAGTGGAAATGAGGAAGAGAAATAAACTGTTATAGCGGATTGGGGATAACAGGACTTGTTCATTTTGCACACATGTTAGTGTTCAAAGTTTCATTTTCTTTGCCTGTATGACTTTCCCCACCTACAGTATGTGACTTTTAACCAACTTTTTTTCTGTGGGACATAAATGAAGATGTTTAGAAGAATGTCCTGCTGCTCTTTTCCATATATTGAAAGTGAATAAGTGACCATGGCTGTCAAGCAAGATTATCCGTCAGAATTGAAATTTCTCGCACTATGCTGTTATATGGTTTTTAAAAACCGGTAATGTAGTGTAAGATTCGTATAGGATTAAACTTATTAAGCTTTATGGTGATTTTTTTTTTTTAATTGTTCTTTTGGGTGCTTAATGGTTCTAGGTCCCCATTCACGTTCATTACATGGAACATTGCAGCTCTGACATTCTGATAAACCATGTGTTTCATTGGGGAAGAAACCAAGCAGGTGTGGGCAATTTTTATTTTTTGGTAAGATATCTATTAAAATCAGTTCTTAGAAGTTGCAAAAAAAATATTAGCTTAAAGGGATAATTCACCCAAAAATAGAAAATTATTTCATTTACACAACCTCATGTTGGTCCACAACCATGTGACTCATTAATCTAAGAAGCATAAATGAAGAAATTTTTATTGAAATGTTAGAGGTGAGGAAATAATTTGAGAATTTTAGTTTTTTGGTGAACTGCCACAGGTTTTTGATTGAAAGCTTGGCATAGCTTCATTATAAGCAGTTTCTCAAGTGATCATTATTAGATTGTCACAAAACTGCAAACAATCTAAGGAAATGTATAGCATTTTACATCCAGTACTGTTTCTGTGGTTGCTGGCTTTATCATAACTCAAACACTTACAGTGGTGTGAAAAAGTGTTGGCCCCCTTCCTGATTTGCTTGAATTTTTTTTGCATGTTTGTCAACACTTAATGATTCAGAGGGCAGTCCAAAGTAATGTTTAAAATAGTTACCAAAGATATGCAAGTAATACAAACGGCAGTTTTTAAATGATTATTTTTTTTATGGAAAAAAAGGCTGTCCACCTGCCTGGCCGCTACGGGAACAAAGTATTGCCCCCTAATCTAATACTGGTTTTTGCCAAACGCTTTCAGCCACGCATTGGGGGTTTTCGAGCATGAATGGACTGTTTAAGCATCTCAATCGGACTTTGGTTTGGCCACTCCAAAACCTTAATGTTGTTTTTCTTGAGCCATTCAGAGGTGACCTTGCTGGTGTGTTTGGATCATTGTCCTGCTGCATAACCCAAGTGCGCTTGAGCTTGAGGTCACAAACTGAGTGCCGGACATTCTCCTTCAGGATTTTCTGATAGAGTGGAGAATTCATTGTTCCGTCAATTATGGCAAGTCGTCCAAGTCCTGAAGCTGCAAAGCAGCCCCAGAACATCACACTACCACCACCATATTTTAATGTTGATATGATGTTCTTTTTCTGAAATGCTGTGTTGGTTTTACAAATATACAGTTGCACTGGTGAATATGGTAAATATCACTGGTGAATATCTTGAATATCCATTTACTTGCTGTTTAGCCCATCAAACAAAACCAAATATTGTTCAATTTCAGTTTGACTGAAACCGTATTTTTTCTGTTTTGAAATTTCATATAAAAGTTTTAGTCTGACTCAAATCATAGTTTTGGTTCTGGTAAAGATTTTGTAATGTTTTTAAAGGGGTCATATGATGCATTTAAAATTTTTCCTTTCTCTTGGAGTGTTACAAGCTCTTGGTGCAAAAAAAAGATCTGTAAAGTTGCAAAGAATAAAGTCTCAAGCAAAAGAGATATTCTTTATAAAAGTTTAGAGTCAACCACGCCTACCTAAAACGTCCCGTTCTAACACGCCCCCACATATCTACGTCACTATGTGGAAGATTTGCATAACGCCGCCCAAAATGTTCACGCAAATAAGAGGGGGGCAGTGGAGATATTATTCTTCACTGTAGTTTGTTGTGCGCCGCCATGTTCGTTAAGCCGCTGTGTTTTTCGTTGTGAAACCGAAACTACTTTGTTTGGCCTTCCAAAAGAGGACGTTATCTGCTTCGTCATGCCTGGAGCTGTTCCGTGCTGGTCGCTGAGGAAATACTGTACATCAACTTTGCGCTGTGGATCTCTGGATTGGCTTTCACCATGGACGAAGCGGAGTCCAGCCAGGGGTCGTCACATGTGTTTGCCGCAAACCCGCTGGACGCTCCTTCGCCGAATGCCCAGCTGGCCGCGCGTTTCTCAAGCCCACCGGCCGCGCCGTTCTCAAGCCCCCGGCCGTTCCTCAGTCTAGCCCCCTGCCTCTGCTCACTCTAGCCCGCCAGCCGTTCCTCACTCTATCCCCCGGCCTCTGCTCACTCTAGCCCTCCAGCCGTTCCTCACACTAGCCCCCGGCCTCTGCTCACTCAAGGCCACCGTGTGTGACGCTATGTTTCGTTTTGAAAGTGTAACTACTTTGTTTGGCCTTCCAAAAAGGGACACGACTAGAAATCAGTGGTTAAAATGTATTTACAACACTGTTCCAGGACCCACTTCAACCCAAGTATTCAGATGTGTGCAGTGCATTTTATGGAGGACTGTTCCCTGATCCTGGTAGAGTAGACTACAATGCCAGCTGTTCTGACTCACAGATTGTAAGTATGTTTTTTTATATTTAAATAGTTTTTATATTTTATATTTTTTTTATTTAAAGCGAGTTTTTTGGGCATTGTAGAGTAAGGCTTGTTGTTTTCCATTTCTCCGATCACAAATGCAGACATAGTTATGTTTATGCGGCGCAATGCAACTCAACGCGTAAAAAGACCGTACAAGGGGCCATTCACATATCGCGTTTTTTTGCGCGCTCAAGTTCGTTATTTCAAATGTAGACATGCGGCAGGCACGCTCATAATGGAAGCGACACGGTCGCGACGCGCACACGCTGTGCGACGCGCAAATTTTTTCCAGGCCCATCCACGCCGCATCGAGATAAAAAAAACATTTCAACTTTTCAGAATGCTGCAAGCGCACCGCGGGTCATGTGACAAGAACCAGCCAATCAGCTTCATCCTTTCCCGTAACAACATTGAAAGTTCAGCCAAGATG
This sequence comes from Sinocyclocheilus anophthalmus, assembly GCA_018155175.1. Taxonomy (NCBI): domain Eukaryota; kingdom Metazoa; phylum Chordata; class Actinopteri; order Cypriniformes; family Cyprinidae; genus Sinocyclocheilus; species Sinocyclocheilus anophthalmus. Next base: position 26,396 of record JADLZN010011458.1, read on the forward strand.
AAGGAACAGCTGATTATAGCTGTACAGGGATAGCCATTTTTTAAATAAATTTAGTAGCAGAGATACTGCAAGCGATTTTTTAGTAGCTGCAACTCATTTATCCTTTGCTGACTTCCGCTTCTTCATGAATTGCGCAGGCGTCCTGGTTGCTTAGCAACGGCCGACGCCGTCTGGACGCAAGCGCCCGAACGCTTGGGGGGAAAAGCAGAAAGCCGGCGCGCCTAGTTTTCCACGCGTTGGATAGCTGGCCAATCACAGCACACCTTGCTTTTCAGACCGATGAGCTTTGTAAAAACCGACGTGTTTCAGAAAGGCGGGGCATAGAGGAGAAACAATAATGCACAGTATGTAGAAAATAATGTGTTTTTTTTTTTACTTTAAACCGCATAACCATTTCATTACACCAAATACACAAAATAATGTTCTTTTACCCATCATATGACCCCTTTAAAGGAGTCCTATTATGCTTAGAAAGGCTGGCATTTATTTTATATCAAAAATACATCAAAACAGTAATATTGAATGTTATTACTATTTATAAGACCATTTTAATATTTGAATATTTTAAAGTGTATTTTATTTCCTTGATGCACAACTACTGATTTGTCACAGGCCTTTACATACTTCCAGTGTAGGGATGTTAATTTTAACCGGTTAATCGACCATAAGAATTTTGACCGATTAATACAATTGTTAACTGTTTAAAATAATTAATTATTTAACCTATTTTTTCCGTCATCGGAATTGTAAAAGGTTTGCCTTTGTTTGTGTACATTCACAATTAAAACAAATCTTTGTGCTTTTGTAAAATAAGCCTAAAGAAAAATAGGACGCCGCTTTCTGCCGTCTGTTTCCTTTCGCGCAGCACAAAATGAACCGAAACTCTGCATACTACTTGTTGCACAGTTTTTCTTTCATTTTCTTAATTTATTAAAAAAGTGTCCCTTAAAGGCCTTATTTATTTTCGATATATAATATTATATATACAGCCTAGCTTATTATGTTTTCTCTTCCCGCTCGGCAGAAGCCTGCAGGTGTGTGATCTATATAACATGTGACTCCTCATGTTTTGGGGTTGTTTGCTGCTTTTGCGTCATGTAAAATGAATCCCCGGGAACCCATGTTAGTATTTTTATATGGTCACAAGACACTTCATGCATTTTTTTCTTTAATTAAATTATAATTAAAATAATCTTGTCCGGTAACGAGCGTGTTTATGGAAAAATCACCGAAATGAACATCCCTACTCCAGCTGTCACATGATCCTTAGAACTCATTCTAACTATGCTGGCTTGCTGATCAGTAGAACTTCTTCTTATTATCAATGTAGAGAACAGCTTTGGTCTGTTTACTATTTGTGTGGAAACTGATCTTTTTTTTTCGGGTTCTTTGATAAGTAAAAAGCAGCATTTATTTAAAATAGAAAAATTTTGTAACGTTATTGATGCCTTTACTGTCACTTTTGATAAATTGAATGCATCCTTACTGAAATAAGTGTTAATTGATTTCCAAAAACCAATAAATCAATAATACATTACATATATACATAATATCACAGTAAATAACATACATAACAATAACAGACATCACACAAATAAAATAAATAAATAAAAATAAACAACTTACTAACCCCAAACTTTTGAATGGTAGTGCATACATAAATTGGACTACTGTTGGGCATTGGACTTGTGCACTTGCTTCATAAGATCCTTCATTTAGTCAGTTATGCAATTTTTGTCATGTGTACTTGGACAGACAAATGAACACTGGTTTATAAAGTTAAACAAGTCTAGTTTTCTGTTCATAATAAAAAAGACTTGAGAGATTCAAAGCCATGCTCACTTTCTGGCTATCAGGTTTGCGCAGTACAACAATTTGTTTTGCCTTTATCTCAACATTTTCCCAAAGGTGCTTCTAAATGGTATGCAATCAATTTTCATGATAAGGATTGTATGTTTACGAACATTATGGTTGAGCGTGACAAAATATTAGAGGTACAAGTACATGTATCTGATCTCAGAAATTTCCCCAGTGCATGTGCAGTTTACACACAAAAGGAAATATTATCTGTGAGATCTATACGTGTTAGCTAGGAATATTGCATGCATGTATTGTGCATGCTTGCATTCAAGCCTTGCTTTTCACTGATATTTTAGTCTGATGTTCAGACATCCACAGTAGTTTGTCTTCTCAGAAGAAATGTGTGCCGTTTCTCTCTGTGTGTTTTGTCTAGATTCACTGGGGATTGTCTCTTTCTGCAGCTGTGCGGGTGTCGTGTGTGTGTGTCACGGTTTTTCTGTGTGTTGCAGGCTGTACCCACTCCTCTCCTCTCTCCCTGGCAGTGCCAGTACCAGACTGCACCTCGTGCCAGCATGCCTCAACGCCGACAAAGTGAGTCATTAACCCCTGACCTCTGACCCCATTCCTTTGGCATAATGTTCGGCTTTCTTTCCGCTACCCTCTCTCTCTCTTTCTCTGCTGTTTCCTTCCCTTCTCTTTCCAAAGCTGTCTCCCTATAGGTAACATGAGGCAGTGAGTCAGGGCTGTTTAAGTAGGATATCGGTTAAATGAGAGATGAGGAAGAGGAGATGTGGTGTGAGACGGATGAAAGTGGAAGCGTTTTAAGAAGGGTAGACAGTCAGCAAATCCCCGCTGGGCAGTTTTGAAGCGTCTTTGTCAGGTCTAGGTGGGTCACTGCACTGGTTGGATCACACCATCCATGTGTTTGTGTGGATGGCCGTGCTGTGCCCTGTCTTCAGGTGTGTTTGTGCAGGGATTTTGGATACACATGGCTGTGCACCAGTGCGGTCAGTCGAAGAGCCAGCATTTGTTGTCTGAACCAGCATGAACACATGCAGCTGTAATAGATTGTGTGTGAGAGGGAGAGAGATATGGGAGTAACAGGATTCACTGTAGAAGAAGAGCATTTTTATTTCTGCAGTTAAATTTTTACATTTGCTTTGGCAAAATTAAATGTTATGAATGTTTTTCTGAGTATAATTAATAATGGACAAACAGGTAGCCCTGTCTCAAACTCATTCCATTAACTGAGCTTGAAGTTGGCATGTCAGATCAAACAAACGGAGCTGCAAAGTCACAGGGAATTCGACCTACAAATGGTTATAATTGGTTATAGTTGTCTGCACATTAACCTGAGATGGGTGTGGAAGCCTGTTTTTGCTTCAAAATCAAAATCTGACAAAAAAATCTAATAACAAATCTGATGTTGTGAGAGATGAAAAATGAATGTAAGATATATATACTATCGTTCAAAGGTTTGGAATCAGTATGAATCAAATGTTTAAAGGTTTCCACAAAAATAATTTTCCCCCAAATGTTTCCTGAGCACCAGATCTGCATTTTAGAATGATTTCTAAAGGATCATGTGACACTAAAGACTGTTTTAAAGTTCAGCGTTGCCATCACAGGAGTAAATTACATTTTAAAATATTACATTTAAAATAACATTACATATTACTTTATAAAACGGTTTAGAGTGCTTTAGAAACCAGCATTTTAATAAAATTGTGAAGATACAGTCACAATTGTATTAATGACTTTTCCTAACTTAGAGGTAGAAATGAGCTTCCATAGATGAGAGATAGTATTTTAACTTGGGGGGGGGGGGGGGGGAGAGCATTAACTATTGTTTAAAAGAATTGACTCCTTTCCAGAATTTTAAGTCCATATTAATGAACTTAGAACTCGTCATTATACCAATATTTCTAGCAAAATGTTAATTTGCAGTAAATTTCAGTAAGGTTCAATTTGCAGTAAAATGCAGATAGTGTAACTCTGTGCACACAGTAAATTATTCATTTGTATTGTCCTTGGTATGCTTTTTTAAAACTTTTTTTTTAGTGGAGGATTCAGGTGTATATCATGAAAAATAAGTGAGGACACCAGTAATTAAGTTTAGCAAGAATAGAGCTGTGATCATTTGAGAGAATGTATGTTTTGCATTGTAAACATTGCTGTAGTTCAGATAGAGCAGATGTCAGATGTGTTTGGTGTCTTCCTCAACAGATTTGACCCTCTTCCTTTCTCGTGTTTTGTTTTTACTCCACTGTTTTTTCTTGTTTTGTCTTTCTTCTCTCCATGTTTTCCTCTGTCTTTTCCCTTTCTCTTTCCTCTTACTATTTCCTGATTGGATGAACTTGTGCTTTGTGTTGTTTCTCCCCCTCTGCCTATCCCATAATACCCCGGGACAGGGGTGGAGCATCTTGTACATTACTTCCGCGACACAGCGTGGTACAGTAACATCTACTAAAAGCTTCACCCTTTGCATGGTCACGTGACATGAATGAACGATGCATGCTTTTTTTGAGTCTGATTTTTATTTTTGAAGCATGGATTAAATTTTTTCCCCCACATTCACATACAAAACAAAATACAGGTGGCATGAGACTTTTTTTTCCCTGACTCTTTTGCCCAAACCACCTATCCTAATCCTAAGTCCTGATGTTTCTGATCATCTCTTCCTCCGTGGGCTGTGATTGCTGTGGTTGTGTCAGATCTGCCTTTGCTCTGATGGAGCTACAGTGTTTACTGGTGTGTTCTGAGAGACCCACTGCTTCTCTCAGCCTGCGTCCAGAGACTTTATCCAAACAGTCATCAGTCTGCACAGGTGAACCAGGGTTTAAACATCTCAAACATGCACACAAGCAAAGAATCAGCCCATAGTGCAATTGTCCTTGGTCCTGTGACTGCACAGGGAGACGCTGAACCGTTTTAGAGGACAGTTAAAATAAAAAATGATCCGATAACTCCTTTGGGATTCACATTATAACCTCCACTTCTACAAACCCAGGATATTAAAAACTCTTCTATTATCAAAATGGCCACATTTCATCAGCCAAATCTTACAGTAAGATGAATGACTGAATTAAACCCAGACTTTATTACAGCTCTTTCTGTTGTAATATCCAGCAATCGTGTTACGAAGTTATCTTGTGAAACATTTTGGAGGCAGTTGATTCTCCCTGCTCTTTTTTTAAATCTGGATGCTTTTTTTGGGGGCTCAACGATAAAGTAAATGTTTTTCCTCTAGGCCAAAACAGGGCAGAACGTCAGATTTTTATGGACCCCATCACAAAAAACTAACAAAAAACTAGGGATGCGCTGATCCGATATTCATATCGGGTATCGGCTCCGATACTGCCATTTTTCTTGGATCGGGTATCGGTCAGAGAGAGCCGATCCAAACCCGATAATTTTATTTTATTTTTTTCCCGATTGTGTGAATTATTCTGTGTTACTTCTGAAGCCATACGATAGCTTAATGTGAGCTACATATGAATATTTAAGTCCTTACCTTAAAGTTCACACAAACTCTTTTCTCCGCTGTGGCGGTCAGTCATTCGTTCCGTGGGGGCGTGGTGTTACCTTTCAACACTGGTACTGGTCGCATTCGGTTACAGCAGTCAGTTCGGTAAAGCTCTCTCCAAGATCATTCTGTGTTCCCATTATACTTGATTTGTAAATACATGTCTATGATTTTGCAAAAAGGACTATCTTCTTGCCGGAGTTTAATGTTGTTTTGTTACTTGCTACCGGGTGTGTGAGAACAAAACACGGGCGTAGAAAAGACTGTAAATTGTTTTCAACGTACACAGTAACTGAATTTTAAAACTGTTAAAAGAAAGGCTCAATAACTGTTGCACAGATATAATACACTACGCATCAATTTCTCTTCCTTTGTGCTTTGCAGTTTTTAACACGAAGCGCTTACAATGCGCTTCGTGCTCATAGACTGTCAACCCTCTACATTGGATGCTGAGTATATGATTAGCACATATATATTTTCACTCACAGAACACTCTGACTGTGCACTTCATAGTTTCACTCTACGTCAAGCGATCTCTGATTTTTTTTCAGTTCATTTGAATGGATGCGCAGCGCACCTGTGTTTGTGTATTTGGCGTAATGTGTTTCTAGTGTGAAGGCGCACGACTCGCCGTCGCTTTCTCTCACTGTGAGCAAAGAGCGAGAGCGAGCGAGAGTCTTACATAAAATGCAGAATTGATGCGCTACATGTAAAAGATATACTTTGTTGTATTTTCCTGTAAATAAAGGAGTTCCTTTGGAATTCTTCAGCTTTTAAGAACTGGCGGGGTTTCCTGTAGTAGGCGGAACTAATGCGCAAACTACAATCTCATTGGCTTGCACTCACCTATTATCGTCCCTGTTTTGATTTTCAGCAAATCAGTTCGAGCAAACGCACACAACCTGATTAATATTCATGAATCCAGTAGCTCATTAATCCTTAGTGCGTTTTTATATTGTTCTTATTAGTAGAATTCGTATAATAATAATAATATCTTATCAGTATTATTGTTCTTTTTTTTTTTTTACAGGAATACTGAATGACCAAAAAAAGCACCACCTAATTACTAAACTTCTATTCTTAAATAATACTTGATTATCATGTTATAATGCTTGACTGACTGATATTAAGAGTTTACTTTCAGATATTTAAAAAGCTGTACAATTTTACAAACATTATATATGTTTGTAAAATGGTCTAACCTTTATTTATATATTTTAGTATATATAGATAGTATAGTATTTCAGTCTGGCGAGTAAACAAAAATATACTAGCCAATGGTGATTCAATTGCCAAGGTGTCTGTAGAGTGTTGACTGTATAAAAACAGTTCGTGCTGGACTGTATTTGTTTTGTCCTATCGTATGATATGTTGTTGTCTTATTAAAAAATATGCTATACATTTTAAAAGAAATGTATTTTAATTTTATAGTATATACTTAAATACATTCATGAATGTTTTTAATTAATAGATTTTATAATAATACAAATAGCAATGCGTAACATTTTACCATATTTAGTGCAACACTTTTATTTGTTCCCCACAAAATATTGTTTTTTCACTAAATGTTTGGATTTCTAAAATTATTGTGCACTGATTTTTCTAGAATAACTTTTGCTGCCGAATTATCCACTAACCTAGTTTATGATACATTTTTCTTTATAATGAAGTAGTCTGTATCTATTAGATTGTGAAAGAATGATGATGTGAGGATGGGTTCCACACACAGAGATATATAAATTCTACATTTATTTAAATGAGGGAAAAAACTTCACTGGTATCGGATTGGTATCTGTATCGGCCAATACCGAACCCTAGGTATCGGAATCTGTATCGGAGGTGAAAAAGGCAGATCGGAGCATCCCTAAAAAAACTTGAAAACTTTCTAGTTGCTTCAGAAAAAATATATTTTTGTTTTTCATTTCAATTAGTAGAGTTTTCTTTACAAAAACTCACAATACTAGCTGGAAATTATGCAACTATACTGTAACTGTAAAAGCTATGAATTCACATTAGTTTTCTAAAATAAAGGAACAGTTCTAAAAAAATGCCCCATTTGTGTATAGTCACTTTCCCTTTCAGATGTATTTGTGACCCTGGACCACAAAACCAGTCATAAGGGTAAATTTTTCGAAATTGTGATTTATGCATCATCTGAAAGCTGAATAAATAAGCCTATCTTTGTTAGGATAGGACAATATTTGGCCGTGATACAACTATTTGAAAATCTGGAATCTGAGGGTGCAAAAAAATCTAAATATTGAGAAAATCACCTTTAGAGTTGTCCAAATGAAGTTCTTAGCAATGCATATTACTAATCAAAAATTTAGTTTTAATATATTTACAGTAGGAAATTTACAAAATATCTTCATGGAACATGATCTTTACTTAATATCCTAGTGATTTTTGGCATAAAATAAAAATCTGTAATTTTGACCTATACAATGTATTTTTTTGGCTATTGCTACAAATATACCCCAGCGACTTAAGACTGCTTTTGTGCTCCAGGGTCACATTTATCAGCAGGATTTAACAATGTTCGATAAATCACACAAAGCCATCAGAACACAACATATGTAATCCATTTATATAAGTATAGTGACAACTCTGCATTGGTCTGCTCAGTCGTCCTTAATATTGAGCCCTGCTCTGTAAAGAATCAATCTATAACCTGGTCCTCATTCTTCTGGAAACATGTCAGATACTTTAGGTACTTATACAGAAACTCCTTTAAAAAGTTTAGGTTTTACAAAGATTTTGAATCAGTCCACAAAGGCAGAGCAGCATGAAATCTGTTTGATGTCTTTTTTTATTTTATTTTACTGTCTTGTGGCTGTTGTTTGTTTGGTGCCGCATGATTCCTTTGTTTTTATGATGTTAATATTGTATTATGAAACAGATATTTTCAACTTCAAATTCTTAATAAATGAGCCTTGTTTGAAGCCGATATAAACACGCCTGTGATGAATTCTGTATTAAAGTTGCTATGTTGCTTGGCAACCTCAAAACAGCCTAGAGTCAGTATAATGAACTATATTTCTTGGCACAAGAATTGTTTATCATGTGCAAATTGTTTATTGAACTTTGGTGTCATTTATCATAATGCTGGTGCTGCCATTTTATAAAAGCAGTAAGGCTGTGGGGCTGTTCATTCCAGCAATTTTACTTCAGTTAAGTGTGTTTTAGGTACTCATCTTTGCATTATGCTTAAGAACATACCTGAACCATAGTAAAATCACTGTAAAAGTGTCCTTGAGTGTCTTATTGCTTTTATGAAAGTGCAGAAATGGTGTTAAAACAACAAGCTAAAATGATAACAGCACACCACTCTTCAATAAATATTTTACACACTATAAACAATTTATCTGCCAAGTCATCTTTTTATGGGAGTGTCATCCTCTGGAACTGGGGGTTTCACCAATAAAGCAAGGCATTAAAATTAGTTAAATGCGGAAAATCATATCTTGGTTTAAACAGCTCATTAATATCTGTTTTAATAGTTATCAGTCGAAGTTGTAGGAACACATAGGAGGCGCACTTCACATCTGTTCTCATTTTTAAGCCCCATTCACATTAACAGTGATTTGGAATGAGCAAAGTGACCGGAAGTTGACCACTGAGAGGTTTCATGTTTATGCCAAATTTAAGAAAAAAGCCATGGAAATTAAATTTCAGATAATCTGCATTTTGAGCGATAATCCATGTGAATGGGACTTAAAGTCCTCACAGAGTTTTAAAAAAGGTTACAGTCCCTGAGACTCGGCTGTTCTCACTGAGAGACAGACGGCCAGAAATGAATGCATTATGGATGTTATCTGCAGGTTGTCCGTACATGTCTTTCCACCCCAGAGACTCTGTTTGTCATGCTACTAAATTCGACAACTCTCCTGCTCACACACCCTCGCCACACACTTTTAGTCCCTTATACTTGCACTGTACTCTTGTTCCATGTTCTTGTTTTTCAGCTGTTGTTTTTTGCACTCTCTAGTGGAGTTTTTAATCGTAATGCTTTACGTCTTTTTAATTCTGACATTTTCTCAGCCCTGTGTAAAATAAAATTGTTTTGTGATGGTATCTGGAGATAATACACACCTTACAAATGGTCTCCAACTGAACAGAGAAATGTGGCAGGCTGTATGAAACCAGAGTTAGCCAGTAAGGGGTGCTGTGGTTTCAGTACAGCAGTGCTCTTTAGCAGCCCATGAGAGACAGAAATAGTGAAGGAAACAAGGACTTGCACCTCTATCATGGTGCACAGTTATCTTTACTGAAACTCACCTGCGTACGTGCTCATCCACCCAAAACCATTCTATTACAGTAACGTTTGATTCACAGCTCAACAACCTGCTGACCACACGCATCTCAACACATCCTGGCGATGTTCACAGAGCAGAAGGAAACAGTTGCCGCCAGTGCTGTTTTATAATGCTAAAAAACAGACTTGTGCAAAGTTCAGAATTAAAGAATCTGCTTGAATTTCAGTTTATGCGTGTGAATGTGAATTAAATTGGCCACACCCCACAGGAAGCTGAATTTGAATTACAGATGGAGAAATGTACTGAATTATGAGTGCAACTGGTTCCAGAAGTAAAAATCCTATTGAAGGGGAATTGATTTTTAACACTAACTTTTTAATGATAAACCTTTAAAGACAGACCTGCTTTGAGCTACATGGTTGTTAATCGATGATTTATGCTTTTGTTGAAGCCATCGGCCTGCATTATTTCAACTTGTTTTTTAAATATTGTGTTTAACAGCAGAATTCTGGGTGGAAAACTATATTACATGAAAAAATAATTTTTATGCAAAGAAATATCCACCAGTCAGAAAATTACTACAAGCAAATCATGCCAAAATACCTCTCCGTATTGTATCTAAATATCCGTGTATATTTAGTTTTTATATGTAATTAACATATTTAAATTAATAGTTTTATATTTCTCATCTTTTTTAATGATTCACCTTTGTGAGAGGTTGGTTTGGTTCATGACTAATAACTTTTTAACTGAGATTTTTTTTTTAATTGCTATGGAAAAAATGCTTCCAGAGCCAAGTGGGTGGGCAATGTTGAACTCTCTTAAAAGGGATTCAAAAATAAGTGCATTCTGGGAAATTAAGTGTTTTTTGTGCACCCTGGTGACATCTGACATCTCTTGTTTAAAAATGACGATAACACTTTAGTTTAGGGACCAATTCTCACTGTTAGCTAGTTGCTTATTAGCATGCATATTACTAGCGTGTTGACTGTTTATTAGTACTTATGAAGCTTATATTAATGCCTTAGTCTGCATGACCATATTTTAGGTCCCGCAATCCTACCCCATACTTAAATCTAACAACTACTAACTATTACTAAGCATAAAATTAAGAGGTTATTGAGGCAGTAGTCATCGTTATTTGTTAGTTAATAGTAAGAATTGGTCCCCAAACTAGAGTGTGACAAAAGTGACTGTTTAATGAATTTATTTGGATTTCAGTTCATTTTAATTCTACTTCTATGTAACCAAAATTCATCCTTTTTCAATCCTTCATCATCTCATCATCCTTTCATCATCTCATTTTAAATTCAGGGATTGAGTTGGAATTTTAAAAGCCTTCTCAATTCATTTCTGAGTTGTGCACAACCCTGGTTCAAGCACAATTTGGTTTTGAAGGAGATAACCACACTCTGTAACTGTTTAATTACATTTAAAGTGACTATTTAATTTCTTAGGCTCACAGCCAAATTTTAAGACTGAATTTCACTACACATTGCTGTGTGAATAGGACTAGCAACAGTTGCTGTCAGTTAAAGTCTCTTTATAGGCTCTTATAAGCTGTTCTATGAATGGGACAATTTGAAAGTCACACAGATATCAGTCCCATACACTTACTATGGTATTGTAGCCCCTGATCGCAGATCTCCATCCTGAGAAATAATGTTCTGTTTTGTCTTCTGCAGCCTCAAATACTTCAGCCCATCAGTCACATCCCCAACGAGCCCCTCATTCAGGGAAAACTAGCAAGAACAGTCCCCACCGGGGGCCACAATGATGCCTGCACCAAAGAGGAACGGCCTCCTACGTCCTGTTCTCCAGCCCCCTGCACCGATCCAATTCTTCTTCCTGCTAAAGACCCTCACGTGGAGTTGAAATCTTTGCCTGACCCAGAAGAGCTGAGCCGGTTGCTTAGCACCCACCTTCGCATACAAGACAACAATGAGAATGACTCACCAGGGGCTGGAGAACAGATTGTGAGACCGACCCCTGAAAGCCATCAAAGCAAACTCCTGCAAACCCCTCACCCCTCGTCCTTCTTCAGCCCGCGCGTCCTGCAGCCTCCACGTCTACACAAACGGGTAACTCTCCCTGCTCTGTCTATAGGGGGCGGTAGTGGGTCAAACCCAAATCCAGGACCCTCAATGAACCACAAGGCCCAGCCGCTCCTTCCTCCACCTCCGTCCAGAGGTTTGCCATGCTTCAGTGCAGGGAACCACGTCGTTACTCGCGGCTGGCTATCTCAGCCTTGGCCAGCAGTAGTCAGGAGTGTGACTGACCCACAACGCAATGCTTCGGTACCGCTCGGTGTGTCCACACGACTTGCAAAGCCAAAGATCCACTGAGCGTCAGCTGCAGCCATAGACACTGATAAGGCTACCTCCCTGAACGCATGATCACACATGCGGCTTGCACTAGATGGTGGTGTTAGTGGCTAGACAACGTTTTAAGCTAAACAAAGCAGCTAAGCTATCGCATCTAACTATGCAACAAAAAGTAGTCACAATCAGCGCATCTGTCGCACAAAACCGCTCTATCACCTCGAACTAAAAGTCATTGATCATAATTCCTTAACCACTAAGAAACCTTTACCATTCACAATTACATCATCCAGACAAGTTGATCTCCTAATGGATTGACAAACTGAAGGAAAGATTGAAATTCAGTCTGAAAGAGAAGGCAAAAGCAGAGAAAACGAGCAATGGAAAGCACTGAAGAAGTCTTTTTACTTATACTCAACAAACGTCAAAGACGTGAGTGCTGTGCCGTAGAATGCCTGTGGAGATTATTCAAGACCCTCAGTGTGTGGCCATTTCCCCAAGCGATGTGCCCTCAGGACGCCAACTCATTTAGTGGGTGAATCTGACATTTACATCACCAACCTCCCGAGGTTTAACTGCGAAAACGCATATTATTGTCTACGCAGCCTCACGGATCTTGTCTTAAAGAGAGAGAGAGTCATGTGATCCAAGTCTTCTCTCCAGTTTCCACAGGAAAACTTCTGTCTTCTGTGATTTGATCCGTTTGTGTATTACTTTATGCCTCATTTCACATCCTTGTCTGAATTCACCACATAAACACGAAGAAAACAGTGCAAGCTACAAAATCTCTTTGTTTCAGCATTCTCATTCCTATGTCTTGTTTTTCAGTGCCACAAAGTCTCTTTGACCTGTAGACACAGTGTTTTGGCAGGAGAGTGCACACGCCGCTGTCAGTGCTTCCTTTATTTTCACCTTGGCTTCAGTCATGATCAGCAGATTTTCATTTGAATTTCCGGCTTATGTCTTCAGTATTGACAAGGTTCTTTTTCTTGATTATGGATTATGGCATGCTCAAAGCATACACTTGCTTTTTCACCCCCCATTAGTTCCATACAAAATTGTTATAATGCTTTTTAATTACTTATACTTTATAAAGATGTTTACAGTTAAAATGCCTTTATTAAGCTGTTCAGTCTGTTCCAGTGCTGCAGGAAGAATTTTTTTTGCCTTGTCTTTTGAGCAGAAATACTCTTGCCGTGAACTTTAAATTCCACGTGATCAGTTCTTAATTTTTGCAAAGATTTTGTCTTGATGTTGCACTACATTATTTTTGGATTACTTGTAAAAAAAAAAAAAAAAAAAAAAAAAAAAAAAAAAAAAAAACCATTTATGGAACAATTGGACCATTTGTCCTTTGATCGTCAGTTATATTGATTGGATGAGATTGCTTTTGGGTGTTTTCTAAGGAAGATGGTTTCCGGTTTTGTTTCCTTAGGGAAGGTCAGATTACATAAATGTGTCTCAGAAGGTTGATAAGATTGTCAATGATTTGAGTTTTTGTGCTTTTGGCATGCCTTGATGCATAATGCACACAGTAGTAATACACAAATATACAACAAGATCTACTGCATGGAAGCACATGGACTTATCCGTACTATGATTTTCAACTATGCAAGAACCCACCTTTGTGTGTTTATGTGCAATATATGTATCAGAGTATATATACGTATCAGTATATATACTCTTAACCTTTAATGTGGATTTTTATTCTAAAGCAAAAGTGATTTACTTCCATTTCCCCACCATACGAGGGGCATTGGGTATTAAAACATGCTCTCACGTGGGGCACATACTTCTAGACGCACCCTAAGCAGAGATAGGCAGCCATGTCTAAAACCAACTAAAGTAAATCAATAGAAGGATATTTGTGTGTGTGTGTGTGTTTCACTCTCACCCAACTCTGTGGTTATACTAAGCAGAAAATCAATGGAGGGCTTGTTTTGTAATGCTCTGGAGGCACATTGTTTGTATTTCTCTCTCTCTCTTTCTGTCTCTCTTTTTGCCATTGTATGTTTGCAGGAGGAGAGGTCCCACGTAATACGTTGTCGTCTTGCTAATGCAAAGTTGCAGAAGTACATTGATTCCGTCTGCTGTGGTCAGAGGTGAATTGCTCGTGTCAATGAGGTGTCTGTTTACAGATAGGAGCACCTTCTCTTTCGTTTGCCTCCTAACAAATGAGGTGAGACAGAAAAAAATAGTGTATAATTAAAGGGATGGCTCACTCAAAAATCCCTTATGTCGTTCCTAAATATAACTATTTTCTTCTGTGGAACACAAAAGAAGGAAGCGAAATGCTTGTTTAATGAAAGTCAATGGACAAAGTTGAAATGACACAAAAATGATGCTGAAAAAAAGTAATAACATTTTGTAATAATATTTTCATTTTTGGATAAACGGAGATGCAAAAACTGCATCGTTTCAGGAATATCTGCAAACTCAAAGATTTCCTTAAACAAATCACCATTGAGGAGCTGCAGTGTGGAAAAAAAACCATGATCAAAAACAGTTACCTGCACCATAATAACACTAGGTAGTAGATTTCCAAATTGCTAAAATAAATGCGCTCATACAAAGACCTTGTGCTGTTGTGTAAAATACATTTATGACTTGCTGCCCATGTGTGTATATGCCTTTCTCTGGGTTCTTTTCACCTGGTCGATTCTTTGATGGCATGAATATGTCTGTAATAATAAACATTTGCCATGAACTCCTTTTTTAAAAAAATCTCCCATTTTTCCTTCCATATAGTTCATGTCTTGACGTGTTTTTCACCTGTTGTGACCCGAGAGTATGCGGCATTGTCAGAATGCTACCATTGCTCCATTATAGCATCATGAAAACATGTTTGTATGGACAGAAGAGATGTTTACTAACAGCGGAATGAATTCAAGCACTTTAAATGACCCGTTTCAACCTCCACGCTGGAGAGATTGTGGTCTTTTTGACCTGATCTGTTTGATTTGCTGTCATTTTATTGTGTGCAACTACTTTTATTTGGCTGTTTGTCTTGATGTTCTGTCCCTGTGTGCCCTGGTCCAGTGGAAGGTGCAAGACTTTAATAAAGTGAAGGAATAAGATTCACACTCGCTGTTGCATTTACTATGTGTCAGACACATTCATTTGTGTGGATTGGTGCTGCTCTTCCTAGCAATATTTTACACGGCAGTATTCCTCTGCAGATCATTATACATTACATTTAGAGCTGCTTTATGCCACCCTGTTCATTATACTGTAAGTCCACATATCGTGAAAGAATTGTCTAATATTCTCAGAGTCTGCTCAAACACTGTTTGTATAAACAGCCTTGACAATATAAAGACAAATAAGGGCTAAACTTACTTCAGCATTTTCTGAAGAAAAGTTTCAGCATTGTTTTTCCAACATTAGATGGGTATACAGAGAAATTAAATTGTTTTACCAGTTTCATGGTGCAATTACAGGCAAGCCACCAGAGGCGGACAGTAACTAAGTACATTTACTTGAGTATTGTACATAAGTACACTTTTTGAGTATCTGTACTTTACTTGAGTATTATTTTTTCTGGAAACTTGTGACTTTAACTTCACTACATTTGAAAGACAAATATTGTACTTTTATCTCCACTACATTTCTATCAAGATCCTCAAAGTAGAAAGTCATTAGCTTTGAAAGTCAGTGGGTGATTTTTTTTTTTCTTCTCTAAAATGTGACCCTCTTTTTTTTCAGACAGTTTACCAGTAATCACCCTTGTAGGGCTACTTGAAGTGATTTCCCAGGATTTTTTTTTAACACTGATCAGTTCCAAATGTGAGATTTTAGTTACCACACTCACTAATCACTTTCATATTGTGGTATATATTAGAAACAATATTGTCTGGTTTTGCTAAATTGTGTAAGTGAAAATATTACCTGTAAAGCCACAGAAGAACTGTTGTGCATATCCTAACAAAACACAGTGGATGTTTGACTTGAAGCAGCATTGCACAGACTATTCTGTGTGTGACATCAAGATACCGCGAGAGCGATTAGACAGCATTTTAAAAAAATTTGTAAAAGCAGTGCTGCTGTTGTAAGTATAACAGCTAAAGTTGTGTTGCGGTTTTTAAGCAGGTTTGAATTTTTTTATTTCCTTGTCAGTCCGGTATTTACACTTTCACTGTCCATCTGTTTCAATGTGGATGAATTGGCTACACAGAGCATGTCAGAGCTGTGTGAGGTCACTACCATCCTGCTTTTGTGGGGGGGGTAGGGGTGTTAAATAATATTTAGTTTTGTTTTGTTTTGTTTTGTTTTTCCCCCATAGGTTTTTAACATTCTAAAAGCTCTTTATTCCAAAGATACTACAAGCTAGCCATTGTATTCAGTAGGTGTAATGTATTCAAAGTTGCTTCAGAAGAATTACAAGTATTACGTACAACAATAAAACGGTGCATTGACAAAGGAAATTTACTTTTGGTACTAAAGTACTTTTAAAAGCAAGTACTTCTATACTTTTACTTAAGTAAAAATCTGTCTTTACAACTTTGTACTTGTACTGAGTAATATTTGACAAGCAGTATCGGTACTTTCCTCAAGTAATGATTTGAGTACTTTGTCCGCCTCTATCAGCACTGAAAACAGTCTGTAGTTTAAAGGGGTCGTATGATGCTTTTTTAAAGAGCATTATTTTGTGTATTTGGTGTAACGGAATATGTTTACATGCTTTAATGTTCAAAAAACATTATTTTTCATATACTGTACATTATTGTAGGTCCTCTTTGTCCTGCCTCTCTCAAACGCTTCGTTTTTTTACAAAGCCCCCTCCTTTGACAAGCGTGGTCTGCTCTGATTGGCCAGCTGACCTAGTGCTTTGTGATTGGCCGAACACCGCAAGCACTTGTTGGAAATTTAACGCCCCTTACCATAATTCGCGAGCTTCATCTTTCAAAATAAAATGTAAAGACACAATAACAACAGCCCGAAAGGGGAACAGAGTCGCATGACAGACACAGTGTTGAAGCTGGTATGTGTGCAGTACACAATCCGTGGTTAAGACAGCTGACTCCACTGTGACGTAACCCTGTCTCTCTCTCACACACATACCCACACACACACAAACCATAATGCGCACAACTCCGCATTGACAGTCCATAGCATATACTTAAACTAATAACAAAACAGTACCTATTTCAGAAGCGCCAGATTGTCATAGCAAAGTTAGAATTACCTCCTCTTCTAGGTTCACGAAATGGTCGTCCATATAATGCATTGCTGTTCTGTTGTAAGTATTTTTAAAGATTCCTAAATGCATCTACTTCGGAAGGCCAATAAGTGCTTTTGCTTTCGCCTAGAAACACAGTGTCTCCCTGACATGGCTGCATCAACACTAACTGCTGTTCCTGAAACCACGCCTTCTTTCTTTGCGTGCACATTTGGGTGGCATTATGCAAATCTTTCCACATATTGAGGTAGATAATGTGGGGGCGTTTTAGAACGAGCCGTTTTAGGGGGGCGTGGCTGACTATTAACTTTTATATAGAATATCTCTTTGGTTTTGAGACGTTAGTCTTTGCAACGCAGGGATCTTATCTATGCACAATCACTTGTAACACTCCAAAGAGAAAGGAAAACTTGAATTGCATCATATGACCCCTTTAAGATTTTAGCCAATTATTTTAGTTCAAACAAGATGGATTGAAGAATGGATACAATGAGTAGATAGATACTGTAGATAGATAGCCTACTAATGCCGTATACAGCCCGCAGTGTCTTTTAGTACGGCCCGCTGGATCATATTTGACTCGGATGATCAATTTTAAAACATTTGAACAGCAAGTCACGTAAATATTGCTTTCAGTTTATGATGTTAATATTATCTCCAACCAGGAGAGGTCGCTATAGTTTCCAGCCGCTCCCCTATTAATTTCAGCGTAGTAGGACGTGCACTCTAATGTAAACATTCACTAACATTAGCAAATAATAAATGAAAAACTGACCATGAAAACAGTATATTCCAGTCAAGGTGGCAAATTTATTTTTTTACCAAGTTCAAGGGAATACCCATATGTTTGGAAAACTGTATTTTTATTTAAATCGCCATCACACCACAGCTCACAAACAACGGGGACGCCAGAGCTGCACTTGCCTCAAATTTAAAAGGTAAAATACATAGTGAACAAAAGCTTTTTGCCAAATGCATGAAAGAAATGTTTGCACTAAACTATGTTCTTATTAGGGTTTCCACGGGTCCTTAAAACGTCTTCAGTTAAATTGTTTACATTTAAGGCCATGCAAACTCTTAAATGGTACAAAAAGTCTAAATTATAAGAGATCTTTGGGGACGGAAAGACAAGAATTGCAATATAGCTTAATGTGACAATTAAAGTTCAAAAGGCTATGATTTCATTGAATAACCTTGGAGTGCCTGCATGTCATCTTGTGTACTAGTGCGGTGACCCGGGAAACCACTAGTTTCTGCCGTTCCGAAGTGCCACACCTTGCTGGCAGAGACGATTTGCTTTTTCAATAGCCCTGGTCTGCTATTTTTTGCTACATATGTTTAAATGTGACTCCATGGATTGACCAAAACTAATGCAATGATCAAAATCTAAACCATTAAGAACTAAGAGATATTTAATTGATATAATAATTTATTGTTGTTAATTGTTTAAATTAATATAATAATTGATACTTTTGACTCATCCCTTTTCTTAAAAATTGTTTAAAGGCTGAAATGTGAAGTGCAGATCTTAAAAATGTCTTTAAAGTTCTTAAATTTGATTTTAAAAATCCTACAGATACCAGGTTATTTTATGGTACCATTTGGAATAACTTTTTTATTTTTTTTTAATTAAGCCCTTTTTAACTATCCTTTTAGGTTGTTTTGAGAATTTTCTGTAGGCTACTAATAAAAAAAGGACCTCTGTACATTTGTTTGTTGCAAATTTACAGACAATGCAATTGAAATGTTTACATTGGCTAGTCAGGGTAATATTTCTGTCCACTGACAGCAAAGTTTTCCTTCTGAATTGGCATAACATAAAAGGTGTGTGGACGTGGATTAGTAATCTGGCCTCTTGGTATAAAGGAGAAAAAATGCTGGCCCTCGTCATGATCAAAATTGTCCATCCCTGCTATAGATGCATGGATACAATAGATAGATATAAATAGATAGGTATTTTAGATGGATATGAGATTGATGGATAGATACTAGGTGGATACAATAGATTGATGGATAGACACTGTAGGTGAATGGATATATACTATACACTGTAAAAAAGTAAATTGTTTTAATTTAAAGTAATTCCCGCTGCCTTAAATTAAGTTTAGTCAACTTGAAATGTTACATTTCCGTGTCACACACATATGTGACAACTGATATTTGAGTTTAGTGAACTTAAAATCTTATGGCTGCACAAACACTTTTCAGTACAGCTTTTTTTGTTTTTACGGTGTAGATAGATAGACGCTATAGATGGATATGATAGATTGATGGATATAAATGGATATGATGGATATACACTAATATTCGAGGATCGATAGATAGATGGATATGAGATAGACACTATAGATAGATGCATAGGCTAGATGGTGGATAATAATTGATCGTATGGATATGTGGTAGACCTATAATGATAGATGACAGATTGATGGATAGACACTAGATAGATGAATACGAAAGATCGATTGATGATACTATAGATAGATTGGATCCTAGATTGTGAAATACACTATGATGATGATATGATAGATTGATATAGATACTATAGATATATGGATACCCCATATTGGATGGATATATTCCTAAAGTAGATGGCTACAACATATGATGGTATCTATACTATAATAATGTAACAACATATTGATGGATAGTACTATAGATAATGAATCCACGATGATGATAGATACTATAGATAGATGAATACAACAGATTGATGGATAGATACTATAGATAGATGATCAACAGTTGATTGATAGATACTTTAGATGTATATACTGGATAACACTCTAGATAATGATCGTTAATTGATTTATAGACAATCTAGATGAATACAATAGATTGAGGTATAAGATACTAGCTCGAACGGAAGACACTATAGGTGGATGGATACTATAGATCTATGGTAGATACTGTAGTGAAATGCGATATTTGATTGGTTTGAAACTTATAGATAGATAGATAGATACACTGTAAAAAATGACAGTGACTTTAATGGTAAAAGACTATAGAAATGCTACAGTAAAAACCTGTTACATGGTTAACGATAAATTCCCCTACTATATACGGTGAAAAACTGTATTGACATTACATGTAATTTTACGCTAGTATACCATTTTTAGAAGTGAAAAAGAATGTATAATTTACAGTGAATAACCATAAATTGACATTCCCAGAATTGTTTCTTCTTGTTTCTTCTTATCAGTTTTGTACATTAGGGTTTTATCTTACATGTAATGTTGTTAAATTCATGTTTATTGCATTATGTCAGTTTCATGTGTGTTACCATGATGGTGTTTGGTGTTTGTGTGAATGACACTGTGCACATTCTTTATATGTTAATATTTAAAAGCTGCTTGTGATAGGCTTTGGTTCATCATGTGACTCTCATCACCACTTGCATTTGGTGGTTATCAGTGTCTTACAAAGGTACAAAACAGACATTCAGTACTTCAAATAGTTGGTATATTAACATTATATGAGTTAATGAAATTACTGTATTTAGCTGTAAATTTTAATAAAATACGTAAAACCTAAAATGTTGCTACCATATATTTTACGGTACAATTCTGGCAATCACAGCTTCCGTTTTTTTACCGTAAATTTTACGGCATTTTTTTTTTACAGTGTACGTAGATAGATAGACGACAGAAAATCGACGTCTATCTTTATCAAATGTGTTGTTGCTGTCAGCCTGTATCCTCTCTCAGGGCGTTGATGATTGTGAATATCCGCTGAAGGGCAGAGATCCAGGGCTGCCATGCTGCTGCCGAAGAGTCATTCTCGTTTCTCAGTGCACTGAACTGAAGATGCAGCGTCCTCTAATTCCCTGCAGCGGTTTAGGGCTAAATGCAGTGGTTTTGATGTACAACCTGGATATGTGTTCTGCAAGGAACCGACTCTCTTCATTCCCTTCTTGGAAAGTTAGTGGCTTTTATTTTTATATTTTAATTTATTTTGTTATTTTTACTTTTTCAAAAAAAAAAAAAAAAAGAAAAAAAAAAAAAAAACAAATGAAAGTTTTTTTTTTTCTTTTGATCTACTGGGAAGTGTCAGAGGGGCCTGTTCAGGTGAGATTGGGCTGCTCGGTCAGCCGGTAGAAGTGTATGAAGTGTATTTGGCTTTGAAGTTGAGTGTAGGAGGGTTAACTCCAACCAGGACACTGATTGCTATTGTTGCACAGAGAAGGAATTGAATGGATGATTTATCTGGATTCTTGCTAACCAAAGTGTTGACCTTCTGACCACATCTGCCCCACCAATCATGTTTTCGATCTGTAATCTAGAGGTCAAGACAGTAGATGGGTACCTTTGCAGTCAATGCTGAGTGCGTCTAATGGTCTCTTGACTGGATAAATTACGTATGTGTGTGAGAAAGAAAGAGACAAAGAATGAGGGAAGAGAGATTGGAGAATGCAGTGTGAAAGAAATTAATTACATAATTGTTGTCTGTGATTATCCGGAGCTCCAGAGCGTGTTTGTTTTTCTGTTGTTCATTTGTTTATTTCAATCAAAAACAAAGGCACTGGCAGTCTTTTTAATTTCCCTGTAATAAAACTCTACAGAAAGGAAGGTTTGGAAAATGGAGAAGAGAAAAGAAAAAGGAACAACACTGTCCATTTTCTCTTTCTCTCTTTTCTCTTTTTCTCTATAAGATTCTTTTCCAAGCAAGGCTAGGTCAAAGGACCACAGAGGTCTGAGCCACAAGCTTCAAAATGCAGTCCATAAATGCTCTTCAAGGTAAATATGTACTAATATAAAATGTATGTAAAAAATTGTTTGTACATCTACACATACTCTTTATATATGTAGAACATATAAATGGCTTTATCTAAGTTTTTAAGACGAAGCGAGTTCATCTTTAGCAGAATGCAGAGTTTTTTTTGCTGCAGTGATTAACTTGAATAGGCTTGCTTGAATAGGCTGTCCTGTCTTAGAGAAAAGGAACGCTAGAATAGTATCAAGCACTCAGACATGCCCCACTTGAACCTCTGCTCTTCATCACCACGCAATCACTGAAGTGAGCACTTAAACCCATCATACAGGCTGCCTAGAGGTCAGACAACACTTAAAGCTCTGCATTCAGTGCCCACTGAAGGAGGTTTTGCTGTCCTGCAAACACTCACGAGGAGGTCAACATGAACACAGTTGTTCTAAGCATTGTGAAGACATGAGGCCTGTTTCATACATTTTTCATTTCAGTGTCCTTTTAACAGGTCATGTGAGCAGTGTGCACTGCATCCCACAAATAGTATTTCAACCGAGCTTTTTTTTTCTTTCCATGCATCAGAGCGTAAATCATATTGAAATTAAGCTATTTACACAATCTTTTGCTGTTTAGGGTTTTGTGAGGGCACGATAATGGAGTGAGCTGATCACCCATTGCTTGAAAACATGTCTGTTGGGCTTGAAGTTCCTCATGCAGCAACACTATGCAGATGATTTAAGCAGTTCAGCTACAATTTGGGGTTTGGGTTCTGTTCTGTATTAATTAATTACCATTTGGATGTTAATGTTATCCCCACTCCTCATGTAAATTGCATTTCAACAATCAAGTTTGTAATAATTCTCAATGGCACACTCTTGGTAGCCATTTTATAATTCATGGATGTTATTAAATGAAATGCAACCCAGAAATCACTTTATTTTCTGTTTAGAGATGCAGCTCTAATGTTGTCAGCGTGAAAACAAAACACAAGCCTGCTGTCGCAGTTACACTGCATTGTAGCAGATGCAGAATGTGTGAAAGTGGACAAACTGGACACTACTATGGTACATAAAAAGCACTATATACAGTATTCTCTAGGATCTTGTATATTTTCATCTCTGAGATTGAGTGATCCTATTTATAACATTTTTGTTTATCCAAGTGCAGTATACATTTGAACTCTGCAGATTCCCTGTAGAGGGATCATACCTGCAATCTTCTGTTTACCAGCCCTGAGCTTTAACCACTAGTTTGTTCCAGATCTGTCTATGTGGTCCCACCTCTAAACCTGCTGCATGTATTAAGCGCACAAGTGAACTGCCATGCTGTAAAAAATACACACTTTGTTTTGTGGATTAGTAACCTGTGCGATTCTAGACGGATCAGAGCACTTGATGTCTGAAGTATGTTGTATGTGCAGCTAAGTGCTTTTGTTCATTATGAATTCAGTGTCTTTAGGAGTTCATGACTGATGAATTTTAGAACAATAGTTCTCAATGGGTGGGTCGCTTTAAAAAAATGGGACACAAGGAAAAACGCAAATATGCAAATGAAAATAATATGGCAATTATTTCTAACCAAGTAATCATGCATAGTTTAGGCAAAATAAATAGGCTTACTAAAGGCTACAAATTTGATTAAAAATAATACATTTGAAAAAAATTAATGATTAAATTTATTTTAATATTTATCAAGTGAAATAAAATATGACCCAGACTACATGAAATACTGAATTACTTGCAAGGAGGAGCAACCACAAAGTGTTTCGAGCAGTGACTTTTTTTGAACTTCAAGAGACATTTAGAAACCAAATTTAGGCAAAGCAGAACCAGTTAATAAATACTGATCTAGTACAGAATCAGCCAAAGAAAAATACATATTTGAGTGAGTTTAACATTTATATAGCAAATGAATGTTTGACAAAGTCACAAACAACCTCCCCTGTCATCTCATACTTTATTGATAATGAGTTATTGATACTTATCTTTTTTAATTTCTGTCGCATTATCTATTTTTAATGGCTGTTTTGTCCGATTAATCCTTGATGAATCAACCTACATCAGTGTAGCGAATCAGCTCATGGGGAAATATGAATAATTAATCATAACTAGTTATAATTATAAATATTTAGATCCGCTGTAGATATTTAGCTGACCTCTCAGGGTCAGCTGTCTGTCAATTCTAAGAACGTTAATTTCCTGGTTAAAGGAAATAACTTTCTTACTGTACAACTCTACACAGAGCTTGTAGCATAAATCTGCATGATAAGTGACTCCAGTTATGAGCAAACAATGAACAACGTCAAGTGTGATACAAGTAAGACTTTATTAACAACATAAACACTTAAACTAGTCCAACATAATACATAAACACATAAACTGTCTAACAGACACATAACGACTAACCGGGTCCCTACCATACACACACACACACACACACACGCATACAGTTGGTATAGGAAAGGGTTAAAGCTTAAGCAGTAAAGAGGAAATAAGGAATGAAGTTATGGAACCATTTGCATATTCAGCAGATCTACACCTGAGGGAAACACCTTAGTTCAAACACACCTTTGTAAAAAGTTGTAACTGATACTTAATGTATCAATTTATAAGACTAAGTTTGAATACTTGCATATCTCTTCTGTCTGAAAGAGAGGCTTGATGCAGTCTGAAGGCTCACGTGGATCTTGCTGAAGTGGGTTGATGAAAAGAACCAGTTTTGAGTCAGAAAATCTTGATGAATGGAAAGGTCGAGGCCAAAGCCTGGCACAAACTGGCGTTTCCTGGAGCATTTCAGCTCACATTTTCATCTTCTCAGAATTCAACCAAACCACCGACTCTGGGCGGGTCACTGAATGTGAGGCCTTTAAAATCTGCGAAGATTCACGCCTCTCAAGAGGGGCTTGTCCAATGAGAAAGACGGAAATTCCAAGCGGGAGGTGGCAATTGCTGGAGGGTTTATGATTCTTTGTCTCTAAGCATGGTAATTTGCTTGGGGTGTTGATGAACAAACTAATAAAGATTCTTAGAACACTAATTTGTTGCATAGGTATAAACATACAATATACACTCTCAATTAGATCATCCGAATACAAATTAATAGAGACCAAACACGGTATATGTAAGGTTACGTGAATGAGTGGTTCTATCATAAGCATGCATAAAATAGTCTACAATACAAAAGACAACATACAAGAACAGTAATGGTATACACAATGACCTGAAGAATATGTGTGGTTTCATTCAAAGAAAGGTTTTCCTATGAGTTAATTAGTAGAAAAGTCAATTTCTACTGTGCATTGTGGATTTCCTATGGAAAATGTGGTGCGAGGGGAAATTCTCAACATGCCATTAGATCGTAAATGGATCTGGTCTAGCAGAGGTGTCGTGGTTGCCATGGGGACCAGGGGGGGCCTGGTGTCGTTGCAGACATCCTGGCATCCAGTTTATTGGGTGAGGGGACTGTGACGATTTGTTAATCTAATGAATAACTGATTTGTTAAATCAAATGAAAAATTGTGTGTTTGATTGGTCCAGACGCTACATCAGTGTTTGATTAAATATTGATGTGCTTTTGTCCATCAGTAACCGCTGAATTAATGTTTTAGTGGTTATAAGCTCAAATCAAAATTTTGGATGAATAACAATAATTGATGATTGTCCGTTACACTTTTTTCCGTGTACAGAAGACTTGTTTGGTAGTGATTTATTCATGTTACTAGCTTTTACAACAGGTGGGATGCGTAATATCCACTAAGAGTACCAAAATTAATAATTTAGTCTGATGAGGGTGTTGTTTTAAACCTTTCGGATAAAAAATTGCGCGATGCAATATCACTCATGCACTGCTTGTCCAATCAGATAAGCATTCAATCGCTCTGCTCAAGAAACAGGTTTTCCTTTCAAAAAGAATATTGTGTAATATTTATACTGCTCTAGGCATCGGCTGGATTTAAAATGACCTGCAGAAACCCAGTGAGGGTTGAAATCGTACAAGCACAACTGCACACCCGTAACAAATGGATAAAAGCTTTGTTCGTCGCTTTGGATAAAAGCGTCTGCTAAATGACTAAATGTAAATGTAAATATCTAAAACAGCCTATATCTACTAAGTACACTATAATAACATACACAAAGGTTATGTGAGCCATAATTTACCATTCATCACTGAAACTGATGGTTATTAAGAAGAAACAGAGAGTAATCTTATTATTCTAGCTGGAATGAGATTATTGGCTGCACAGATGAAGTTTATCCGTGCTTGCCTGCATTTTAGGGCTCTGTCACTTTAAGAGACAGACAGTCTCCCTCCGGCAGTTTGCTGAGGGACGAATTCTGCTGTAGGCAAAATGAATTAAAGGAAAAATGAAATCAGAAAGCCACCAAGCACAGGTATAATCTACTACCTCGACAGACGTGAATTGGTTTAATTCACCAAGCAAGTGAAGATATGCTATAGCGTGAAAGAGTCGTTTTAATCAAATTTGACACCCATGTTTCTTAACAACCCCCTGAAAACAATTTCAATTTCTGATTTTCAGTGATGTCCTCCATGGTAAATATAACAACAAAAATGTGAAAGGGAGTGGAACAGGATGATGAAAAAAAATAACATCAACCAAACTGCTCATTCTGGAGTTTATGTGAAGTTTATATCGAAGTGTATACTTGAAATTAAACCTTTTGTCTTCTACTTGACAGTCAGTCAGTGAGTCACAGATCATTTGAGGTGCGACCTGGTATAACAATCTGAAATGAAGCACAGAGAGGGACATGAGTCAAATCAACCGTAGTTAATCAAAATCTCTACAGTTACATTTACAGTTTTTAACTATATAGGAGCAGGGTAACTCATTTTACTGTGAATGAAAAATGGGCTGTTTTAGACTGCAGAAACCCTTCTGAAATTAGTTTCAACTGAAGAGATTTTATTAAATTGGTGACTGCATGGTGTGTAAATATGTGTGGGAGTTGGTTATTTATTTAAAATCACTGTTGCTGGAAGCCTCTGGGGATTTGCAGTGGTGTAAATATTTGAAGAGGTCTTAGTTATACAATGTCCACAAAATGTGCAACACTTTGCCAATTTAAAAACATAAAACTTTCCGAATGCAAACATTAAACACTGTACATACAGCATTTATTTATCACAGGAATGGTGTGTTTGATGATGTTAGGAACGTCGGTGTTGTACCAGAGAGTAGAGGTAAGCAAGAGAACTACAGATGTGTTTAATGGCCTAGTTCACCCAAAACTGAAAGTTCTGTCATCATTTACTGACCCTAATGTCTTTCCAAACCTTTATGGCTTTTTCTCCCTTCTGCAGAACAAAAAGGGATGAAGACGGTGAAGGGGACTGGGACTTTCAAGCTTAAAAATACATGCCAAAGCACTATTAAAGTATCACAAAATTGGTATTTTTGGATTGGATTTAGCTGCATTGCAAGTCATCTGAAGTCACATGACACTGTAGTAGCTGTGTGAGGAACAACAAAATATTGATTAAAAAATCTTGACATCCATTCTAGTTCTGCTTGGCATATTCTTGGGAGAGGTCGCAGTTTCTGATTCATGAATTAATCCTCTTTTCTTTTCTTTTTTTTGGAGTTAGAGCTTTTCAATGAATTGGTTAATTTAGTTCACACAAAGGTCTGAATTATTGATTCAAAAATCTGACTGTTATACTTCTTGAGTTTCACTCACTGGTCACAGTGGTTAACAGCTCTCTCAAGTCATGTGGAACAGTTTTTAATGCGTATGCTTCTTATTTTTAAAGTTTAAAAGCCTCAGTCTCCATCCAAGGAGAGGAGTGACCAGCCTGGTTTTCCCGAATGTCTCCTTTTGTGCCCTACAGAAGAAAAAGACATGCCATGAAGCAGGTGAATAAAATAATGACTGGACTGTAATTTTGGGGTTTTTACTTTTTTAGAATTACATAACATTTTGTAGATCTGTAAAGGTATGAATACGATCCACTTTCATCCTTTGTTAGATGATCAGTTTGAGTCCCTTCCTCTTAAATATTCTGTCCTCTGGAGCTCTTTCCTGTAGTTTACCAAAGCTATTCTTTACTTATAATTAGTTTCCCCTCTCTTTAGTACTTGTAGTTTCTGTTTCAGAAGTGCACAGTGAGCTTCTGTTTAATCACAGCTTCCCTGCACTGGCCAAAGGCAGATTACAAAGCCTGTGGCAAAAGCCCCTACAGACAAAACTTTTGCATGTTTATGTTTTCATTTGTCCTTAGCCACCAAGTTCTTTGTCTTCCAAAGCACCTAATATAACAATCATTTACTTGTTTTTTAAATTTTTTTATAAAATGCTTTTTTTAAATGAGAGCTGAGGTTTCAAGGCTGCTTTGATGGTTTCAATTCTCTAATACGAGAGAACCATCCATTAGCATTCAAAGTTAAAACAAGTGGCTTAAAGTGGAAACTGTTGCTTTAAAAAAAAAATCCACCAATTGTGTTATATAAAATCAGTAATTTACGGATTGTAGATTTGCTTGCTAGTTTTATCAGATTATAGGATTTTGTATAATCAATGCCAATAAACCAGTAATCAGGTTCCACTTGAACACTTGGCACACTGTTGCACTTGAGTCTATAGTCCAATAATTGCTATGTATACTTTTCATTGTGAATCATAAGAGATGCTGATTCAGTGCTACAGATGATTTTTAGCGGTACTGTACTCTCTCCATATGGCGATAGTATGTTCAAGTACAGTATGTTCCAGAAATGCTGCAATGAAAAATATAAATACAAGTTATCTGTGCATAAAAAGAGTTCTCTATCCTCTAATGTAGGTGTATTGAAGTTTAACATTTCAGTATAAATTATGTAACTTATGAATCTGCCCCTAGTGAGCCAGAATGAAACTACTGGGTCTTAAAACTGTGGAGAACATTTATAGAGCTAAAGAAAATTGTATTTTATTTATTTATTTTGTTTGGTAGATTTTTTCATCCACAGCCAGTTCTTCATTTATGGTGCTTTCTTATTAATTTAATTCTCAGGAATGGTGTGTTTAATGATATTAGGAACATCGGTGTTGTACCAGAGAGTATACTAGAGGAAAGCAAGAGAACTACAGATGTGTTTAATGGGCTAGATCACCCAAAACTGAAAGTTCGGTCATCATTTACTGATCCTAATGAGCCAGAATGAAACTACTGGGTCTTAAAACTGTGGAGAACATCTATAGAGCTAGAGAAAATCTTATTTTATTTTTTATTTATTTTTTGTAGATTCATTTTTCATCCACAGCCTGTTCTTCATTTATGGTGATTTCTTATTAATTTAGGATTAAATTATTGAGACTAGTCTTCTTTTTTTGTGCAGCGGTTAGGTGTAGGCTTAGGGTTTGGTGATGAAAAATATCCAAATGAAAGCATAATATAATGTAACTATATTTATTATAAAGTAAATACAGTGTGGCTGAACCCACCTCTTTGTAAGTGTCATTCAACTAAGATTACTATCATATATAATCTGATTTACACAAAAAGTTTTCTCTCGTCACCTAAAATCCCTTTCTCTCCCTTTGGCTTGCTTTTCTTTCATTTTCCCATTTTAACACATAACCCACTGTGGATTGTGGTAGAGTGTGAAATAATTTGCATCAATATGCATCAAATACAAAGAACTGAAAATCAGCAGGCCCAAAATGATGATCTAGAATGGTAATCATTTTTTACAATTTAAATACTGTTATTTATTTATTTTAAATATTAATTAAATAATTAATGAATGCCGTAATTTTATTTTTCTTTTTAATATGTAAAAAAAAAATTTAATTTACACAATGACTTATTTCAGTTTTAATTAATTAATTATTAATTTATTATTATTATTATTAAGCATTGGTGTGTTTGTAAGCCAAATCAACAAAAGTGAAATTTGTTGATCTTGATAGTGTGTTGATGAGAGTTAACAGCTGAAAGAAATGTATAGCTGTATGGCTGTATGGCTTTGATGAATTTGATGAGTGACTGTGGCTCTATTAAAGACATACAGTAGATTTCCCTCCTCTCACAGAGGCTGTGATATGCATATTTTTAATATTTCAAAGGTTTCTAGTCTGGAGAATTTATAGCTATTGTTGACCTGAAGAAGTTGATGCAGCTTAAGGCCATCTTCAGGGGAAATTTTCAAACAGCATGTTAGTGCCTTCAGTGAACGGAGAAATCCAGATAGTCACCTTCACCCAGAAAACCCAACTGCCAAGTTCTCCAAAAGAATAAGACCTCCATAATTTGTATAAACAGCTGAACCCCCAACCAGCCAATAAAGTGAACAGAAGTTACAGAGGTACCTTCCAAACACACAGTTCTCTTCAGAGCCCTCTATAATCGAACGCTTGGCCCCCAATTAGCAGCTTGAGCTGGAGGATTCAAACGGCAGATCAAACGGCAGGCAGGGCATTCTGAAGTGTGACAGAAACGGGTCCCAGCCGCTGAAAAAGTCTGTGTCCCTGAGCACTTCTGAAAAGATCAATAAGAGTTTATAAAAGACTACACACATCCAGGGTGTGTGATAATGACAGGCTATTGAAACTCTTCAGATTTTTTTTTTTATCACTGCTGTAATGCTGTGCTCTGTACAAGTGTGCAGGGAGTATAATCCACACCACAGGAATATTGTAGCTCTCTATAAGACCATATCTATCTATCTATCTATCTATCTTCTATCTATCTATCTATCTATCTATCTATCTATCTATCTATCTATCTATCTACATCTGATGAATCGTTTATTCTATTCCTCATTTGTAAGTCGCTTTGGATAAAATCATCTGCTTTAAATTAATAAATGTAAATGTATCTGTCTGTCTGGAATACCAAATGACCATAACAGCTGGAAACTCTCTTTCTGTTCTTCTCAGATATATATTTCATGTTGCTGACACAGAGAACTTGGGGAATTCAACAGCTAGCCTTAGAATATGACATTTAGTGCTTCCAGCTCTTTCCACGTATCTGTCTTCTTACTCTCAGAGGGTGTTTGTGGCAGAATTCTATGAGCCAGAGAGAGACAGACAGCACAGCTGCTCTCAGGCTCCCTGTGAAGTGATTCAGCCTTCTGATAAACACCAAATATAACCAACCGCTGAGCTTCTTTCCTCTCTGATCATTTAACACACCCCAAACCCGTGGCAGACTGCGAACTCGCCAGTGAGACCAAACCCTGTCACCCATTTATGTGTCAGAGCCCCTGAGCCCTGTGCTGTGATGGAGAAACATCCACTTCCTCCAGCCCTCAGGACCCAGCAAGGCCCAAGTGTTGACTGAAACCACTATGACAGAATCTCATTTTGGGCGTCGCTAAGCGAAAGCAGACAGCTGCAGATACACTTCCATATACCCCATGCTAAGACATGACTAATCGATATCTCACTCTGCATGCAGCTGCTCCTACCTACTGTAATGGGTGTTTATTGGGGATGGGGTCCGTCGCTAAATCCAGATGGCCCCCAGAGCAGACGGGCTGACAGCGCACAGCCCTGTGCAGTAAATGTGGCCTTAATGGTGTGACTATATGCTGCTGTGGTGGTCATATTTTAAAACGAGACCTGGAACTGACAGAAAAGGAAACCTTTCATGGCTCAGTCTTGTTATATTGAAACAATCTTACTGCAAGTGAAATGATGGCAGTTACATTAACAGTAGATGCTGAATAAACATTTCTTTCAGTTTATTTGATCTTTTAGATTGTTTCCTTTTAGATTTAAGTTTGTGGACAGTTTAGAGTACTTAAAGGGTCCTCTAGATTGCTATATTCTGTATTTAATTTATTTTTGTGTACCTGTCTCATAGTTCAGGCCACATCATGACTTTAAATAGTATGTTTTTGGCACATAGTATACAAAATTACACATTTAAGGGGCATTTTCCATTAAGATAAACTGGCCTTATTATTATCATACTTGTAAAAAATGTATAGCCTGAATGCACTGTAAGTCGCTTTGGATAAAAGCATCTGCCAAATGCATAAATTATAAGTTAAATTATTATTAGATTATTGGATTCTTTCAACATATAGTTCAGTCCGCCCTGCATGATTTCAGACATTTCAAACAAAAAATGATTAGATTGTGTAACATATTTTATCACAGGAAAATATTGTTACTACAAATGCCTCTAGAAATTCCTTATAGGAAAAAAACCTTTACATTCCCAATGTATTTGTTGTAATACTATGTTATGTTTACTATGGTTACTAAAATTCTTCATTTTTCTTTCTCGTCATTCAATTTTTTTCATAATAATGTTGCTTCATTACATGAAAGAAGGGGGAAAACGGAAAGGAATGGAAGAAGGGAAGCATGAAAGAAGGACTGAAAGAGAATAGAGGGAAAAGAAGAAAATAAAAAAAATGAAAGGAACAGATAAGAAAGGAATGAAAAGCAAGAAGTAAGAGAGGATAGATGGATGAACGAACAAAAAAGAAGGAACGTTTAGGAAGAAAAAGAAAGAAATAGCATAGTCACAACTCACATTTGCGATTAGGGATGGGTGGGCAATACCACTTATTTTGTTTTCGATACGATACCGATACTTTTGAAGGCCAGTATCGTCGATACTGATACCGATACGATACTTCTAAACTGAACTTTTAAATTATGAAATGTATTAACTTATTAAATTACTAAGAGTAAAATAGGTAATGATACCCACTTACTATTATATTTGAAACACATTTTAACATTAAATACGCCTTAACTGCAAATTATTAGGTTATATCTTTCTTTACACATGGTTAAAATATGCTTACTGTAGTGGTAACCATGGAAATCTACAAATACTATAGTTGAACTAGGTAACTTTAGTAAAACCATGGATAATTTTCATAAGGGACTGCCAGTGCTGTTGCACACATAATGCATCCTTTTTATTCTGACAATGTATGATTTATTTTAACATTACAGAATAGAACATGATCAATATGACCTTTTAGCATTCAAATTAAATAAATATAATTGCACAAACTATGTAGGCTACAATTTTTTTTTATTGTGAAATAACTCAAACATATGTTTTTTCTGTCCTCTTATAAGCATTGTTTTGGGCTGCCGTTCCCAATAGATACTTTTGGGAAATGCAGCCCTGTTTGAATGCACTGTCAGAAGTAAGTGAACGCTCTCCGTGATTGATTGATTCTGTCTTGCAACATTTGCGTGTGTTCAGATGTGCAGCCAGGAAAATAGTTCTATCCTACACAATTATTCGCTAACATGGGATATTCGTCATTAGGGCATGACTATGCACATTATTTTTTGTTAAATAAACAAAATCACTGCTAAATAAAACACACCCAAGTATCGATATTTTTTATTTGAGTATCGATACTTTCGATACTCGCATCAGTATCGATATATCGATACTTCAGGATTGATATGCCAAATCTTTATTTGCAATTCTCTGGCTGATTTTTCTGTGTAATTTCCAGGATTTGGACAGAACACTGGTTCTCTAAAAACTGTTCCATTAAGCATTTTAATCTTTCATGATTTTATACGCTTCTTGAAAGTGGATAAACACCCTTTAATGCAGCAAGTGTTCAGCATGGCTGGCTCTGAATATTTAATTCAATCAAGACGCACTGACCAACATATTAAGAGCTACGGGAACCTTCACTCACCACAGCATCTCATACACCTGTGTTCCCTGATAGACCCATGGATTCATGCAAACCCATGCACAAACACCCCCCACCGCCTAATCCCAGCGGGATGGACGAGAGTAAATTAATGTGGTCTGAGGTGTGTTTGTCAGATATGAATAAGCCCAGTCCACCCAGGTGTCATCTCCTCCATCATCACAGCAGAGGGCTTCCCTATCTGGGGCAGTACTGCTCCAGGAGTTGCCCACCCCTAGGAAAGACTGAGAGGATGAGAGGTGATCCCCTGCAGTGTTGCGTTGGCGCTTTGACAGTATTCAGAAGAAATCCTCTCAGACAATCTCTACTGGACACGTTAAATAGATATGCTTTGATGCTAATGTTGTCACTTGTTTTTCACTACTTATATGAAATTTTGCTCTGGGTGGATCTAATCTAGTATTCGAAGCATATGTGGTTATTGACTTTTTTATTTTTATTTTATGTCTACAGTGAGTGTCTAACATACTGTAAGCATTCAGTGAAAAAAACAAAGGGCAAAGGGACTATATTTTCAGTTTGTGTGCATTTTTTAATTTTGTTTTTTTTCTGATTGGGATTAGGCAAAATCTTTACAGCAAAACAAGTTGTGGGAGGTTAGTGGGACTGTAGTTATAAATATGCATGCAGTTGTCAAGTGACGAATATGCATATTTTCAGGCGTCTTATTGATGAGTATGCATATTTTAGACCTCTCAGTCACACTAGTTCAGAGCAGAGCAGAGCAGAGGGGGCTTCTTCAGAGGAGCAGGTGCTCCTGGGGTGAGTCTGATAGGAAAGCTGATCAAGCTTCTGCCCCCTATGGAGGTTGAAGAGCTCGATAAAATCTCTCTAACCTTGGTTTACAGCAACAGGCGCAGGATTCTCCACTTTCTGTTATCTTTTCAACTAGTTTTAGACTTCATATAGATTGCTAATATTCAGCATTTCTTTGATAATATGGAATGCATTATGAAGTATGTAATGCATTTATGTGTGCAATGTGGGCTGTTTGGTGCCTAGTGAGCATTTTTTCCCATATATGGAAACTCATACAGTAGGAACACCTACAGTAGGAAATACAGTAGGCAATATTTTTTATGAAGGTGTTTTACCACCATTTGCCTTCAATACAGCTTCCACAACTTTTGAATAGGGTCTATAAAAACATCTGGCAGTTGCTTTAGAGATGTTGGAGGAGAGAATTGGCTTCTCACGTTCCCTCCAAAACTGCCCACAATGGTTTGATAATATTCAAGTCAGGTGATTTGTCTGGCCAGGGTAGATGTTGATGTTTATCTTGGTGCTCCAACTGTCCAGGTTTTACGGTAAGATTGTGACTCAATCTTTTATGTATTTTAGCATTGGTAAAGTTTTAGCAGCTGCAGTTCTTTCATGGATGTTGTGGTAAAAAAAGAGTCTTGAAGGTGAATATTGGGGTTTGTTATCACTTTGCCGCAGTAGTTCTGTGTTGTTTGGGCACAATCCTTATTAAGTGTTTGTCGGTTCTTGTCATTCACTTTCAGTTTTCACCCACTATTTTGGGTCCTTAATATACCCAGAATCATCTCAATAGCATTTTTTGGCTTGACCAGGACCCTGGAGGTACAGTATGTATGTGTTGTCAAATCTGCATTCTTTACTCGCGTTGCCTTTTGGGTGCTCACTCTTGCCATCAGGTTGTTTTGAGGTTGTTGCCAATCACCTGAGCCAGAAATGCAATATGACTAATTATTTTGGGCAAAACAAATTACATTAAGACAATGCTGATTTACTGATGTCACCACAAGAACTCAAAAGCAGACTTTGAAAGTCTGAAATGTTACAAGACAAATAAGTTGATTCTTTAAAAAGGATGTATTTTTTTTTATACATGATTGGCGTAGTTTAAAGGTAAAATCATTGCTATATTAGTTGGTTTAACGTTAAATGAGGTGTAGGATAATTAAAAAATGTGGTGACACAAACTATCCTGCCTTCATGTGGAAGAAATAGAAACATCTCGCTTCCTATCATTTTACAACTTCCCACGCACCAGAGGATGTGACAAGATCTTTTGTCCTCACATTAAATTCTTGGCACTGTGTGATAGAGCGAGTGAGGGTTTGTATAGTCTATATCTGTGTGATTCTGCAGTGTAATGGTTTGTACAGTATTGTCAAGTATTCTGCCGTGTCTGCAGCATCCAGCTCGTATTGATTGGCCGCTATTACCCCAGGCACTAAAGGAACAAGATCAATGCACAGTCACAAAGACTTGCCAAAATTCCACAAAACAACACACTTTTGAAGTATTATTTTAGTATCTTTCAATTCGCTTTTTAACCCTACTCAATCATGTATCTGTAGAAGGCTCTGTAGGCTATAAGGCTGCTTTCCTACACTCTCACCCTGAAGTACAAAAGCTAAAAGGTACATTTTTGTAGCCTATAAACCCCTAAATAGTACCTACTAGTACCTTAAAGGAATATATTAGTAGTTTAAAAGTACATAGTACCTAAAGTATACATATTGTTTCCTTTTAAAAGAGTACACTGTAAAAAGTAATGAGTTGAACTTACTAGGAAAACCTGTGGAAACTGATTGCCTCAAATTTCTCAAGCAAATTAGTTTATCATTTTTGAGTTAATAAAACTTACTGTAACTTTGTATAGGTAACTTGTGTATATGTATAGGTTACCAGAAAACTTGAGTGTTGCTAACTCAATTTGACAAGTTCATCCAACTTAGAGATGTAAGTTAAGCTTAGTGCACAGAACTCAAACAAAACAGTTCTCTTAACAAGTCTGCTTTGTTCACATTACTAGACAAATGTGTGGAAACAGATTGCCTTAAATTTCTCAAGTAAGCTGTACTCAAAACTTAAAGTTGTTAATACAAAGACAGAAAACAGATTGTTAGCACAACAATAGGGCATTTATTTGTTTAAAACAACGTTACTTCAAGTCATTACTTTTTAGGAATGCTATCAAATCAACAATTTAACACCGAAAGAAAAATTGCACATACTGCACTCAGGAAATAAATAGAAAAAAACCCAAACATCAACATCTCTTTTATGACACCTTGTAAATCTAGATTTACCATTTTCTAAAAATAATGATCATCATGAACAATTACACTTGAAAAGCCAATTCACCCACAATGACATCTTCTTATCAGAAGCTTTTCAGAGACTGCATCTAGGTTAGCCCATTGACTAATAGAAATCAAAGGATGTCCGTCAGTACTGGACGGAGATACTGTAAATTTCATAGAATAAAGTCAAGTCCACAAAAGAGACAAGCTATCTTGGGGAGGATTTCTCAGATCATCCAAACATTGTACCTTCCAAAATGATTTGCAGTAGACATGGCATTATTAAAGAGCATGGTGAGTTAGGTATGGCTCTAGAAGTCCTCAGCTCAGGGATCACGTCCAGGACCCGCGGACATCTCGTCTTTCACCTAGTCCTGAGAAACAAGAATAAATATGCCAAAAAAAGTATTACCATTTTAAGAGTACATATTAAGGTTAAAAATTGCCAACAAAATAATATCGTGTATGTATGTTTCGATATAAGGCCTTTTCAAACTGAGCACCGCAGTGATCCCAGATACAAATTAGAAAAGGAATTCAATCTGTTGTACAAAAAGAACCCCCCCAAGGACAAACTGAAACCCCAGTAGGCCAAAGCTTATCATAAGAAACTAATCTATTCTCGAAAGAACTGCTCGCTTTGACAGTTTGAAGAACGTGTCAAAAATTGTAGTAAAAAAAAACAACAGCAATGCTAGTGGTTCAATACTGACATAATATATCTATTTTGTGAGGATTTCTAGAAGAAACTGACCACACCAATAACCATGATCAAGAGCAACAGAATGGCCATGTGGTCTTAAACGGTGGTTTTCAGGCTCAGCACTTCATATATTAGACTCTTTAGTTTTTGTTCTCTACTTGCTGGATTCTTTTTTTGCGTGAGTACAAACAGTCTCATTTTGATGTTTTAATATTCTTCACTTACTTACCTGTAGGCTGTTTCTGTCCTCCTTTCTGGACACTTCTTTCCTCCTTTGTATTTGTTTACTTATCTCTTCATCTTCAATAGAAACAAAAGTTGTCAACGGACTCCTGGGGTATAACTACTGTCGATCTTACTTGTCTTCACATTATTAAAAAGGGTTCACCCGTGTAAATGAAAATTCTGGTCATGATACTTCTCATGTCGTTCCAAACCAGTACGACCTTATTATCTTCAGAACAAAACCAATGAATAAGTTGAGGAAATCTGGAATGCTTGTAAACAAGGCGCAGCACATCCAGGTTCTGCATCAGAATGCTGGCTCCTGAGTCAGCAGCATCACACGCATTTGTCGTAGGTCCAGTGAACGTGTCATTACTTCTTTTGGTATTGAACGTGGTGGTAGTTGTTAGGTGTGTTGCTGTCTATGCAGAAAGCTCTTGGATTTCATCGAAATGCGACCTTTTTCTGCTCCCAATCTTAAATTGGTTCCAAAATTACAAAGGTCTTATGGTTTGGAACGACATATGAGGGTGAGAGTACAAGTTATGACAGAATTGCATTTTTGAGTGAACTAACCCGTTACGTATTTTTTCTCTTCTTCCAACTCTGTTCTTTATTATACAGCCCTTCCGTTTCCTTAGAAGTTTTTTTTCACTCTTTATCTTTCAATCTTATATTGTTTCTGTGTCCTGATTTTCTTCTTGCCATGTCTCAAGAATTGTCTGCATTACACTAAATAACCAAATATAACAGACAAAATTACTTACAAAACATATCTTGTAAAATCAGTAAGGTCCTTTTCAAGGAAGAGTGGAAGGCCATGGAGAAATGCTGTTCATGTATTGTTTTCCCATGATGTCACGATGTCTGTTACAGTATTATAAAAAAAGTCAGATGATACTATCACTCCAAGCACCAAGCATAAACACTAATGAATATCTACTTATTCTGTGCAGGGTTTCACAAAAATGCAAAGTATGATTTTTCATTAAGCACCTATGTGAATAAGCATTTACTATGTGGAAATATGGAATTGGAGAATTTTCATATTCCATAGCTTCCATATTTTAATACGTTTTTCAGCAGTTGAGCTCTCTTTTCACTCAATAAACAAGTAAAACTTCCACTTCCACTGCATGAGTTTAAGTCACCAAAAAAAAGAGCACATAGAATATGAAAAGAAAATGGTAATAATTGCTGGGCATTGACGCACATTTAAAAAACTATTTTAAATGAAGTTTCTACTCCAAATTTTCTGAAATATAAACATTTAAACATTGGTTGTGATGATAACTTGTTTTCATAACATTTGTTCGCACATTAAATGCTGAAAAACGGATTACATAAGACATGATAAACTCCAAACAAATTCATTGTTGTACTGATAAACAGATATTCTGAATATAAAATTATAGTATTATGATGCTTACTCACGTTTATTTTATGTTATAACTAGCAGTAAAGAGGAAGATCGATGTTTGTAATCTAGCTTGTAAGTCACTGGCTAGCTAGTACGCTAACTGACGTTTACAGTAATGCTCGTCAGTCAAAAACTAATATAATCTGCCTTTTCTTTTCCTCAAAAAAGGTAGCACACACTGTGACAATATAGTTTATAAATAGATCACCAAAAACGTACCTAATCTTGCGGCCACATTTCAAATACGATCTGACTCTGAAGTTCAGTTTGTTGTCTTCTTCTGGTGATGCTTTGTTTAAACCAACCTTCCGCCACCTATTGGTGCACTTCCGCCACCTACTGGACTAAAGTTATTAGGGCACATAGTGGGATTTAATCCAACAAACTAGATGCTCTTAAGTACTGTTTACTAAAGGTGTTTAGTTTAACTATTTCATCCACCTGAAAGTTCACATAACACACTGTAATTAAGTAAATTCAACAAATTTATAAAAATCAGTTATGTTTACTCGCCTTTCTTAAGTAGATTCAGTGATTACTTTTTACAGTGATATCGCCCAGTGATAGTTTGGTATCTTTTTTTTCTGAGAGTGAAAAAAAATGTTTTTTTTTTAATCGATATTTAAAATGTCCATTAGTTGGCATCCAGACACAATATTTTATGTAAAAAATGAAAGGGGGGGGGGAACCAAAAACACCATGACACTCGATGAGGGTAAAAAACTGAAGTGAGAAAAAAGAGACGTTATATTGATTATATGTAATTGTTGTTGAGGCCCTGTCATATAAGTGTAAATGAATAACGTAAAAGAGGATACTAAAAAGTGAGAACCTGTATCATTCGCTCACTGTCAAGCAGCCATCCAAGACTGTGGAATGATTTTGTTTCTTTATCGGAACAGATTTGGAGTAATTTTGCATTACAACACTTACTCACCAATGGATCCTCTGTAGTGAATGGGTGCTGTTGGAGGGAATAAATGTCTTGCAAAGTGAAAAGCTGTGTGTTTGTAAAAAAAAATTACATGACGAATTATATCCTGAGTTGTGTTATTCTTCAACAAATCTTTGGCTAGACTAAAATAGAGGTCCTCCATAACATGCCTTCTCCAGTGAAAAACTGGTTTGTAGAAGAATCCAGCAACAAAGAGACAATAATGCACAGATCAATACTATACAAAGCAGGGGATTTTTGATGTGAGAGGACAACAAGGGATGGACTTTCACTACAAGAAATGTATTATAGATATGGACTATGATCATCATATGGACTATGATATTTTGGCCTGTAGCTATGTGCTGCTTTTTACTTCATAAAATGTGAATTAATGGATTGGAGTCAGGTGGATTACTTTTGGATTATTGTGATGTTTTATCAGCTGTTTGGACTCTCATTCTGACGGCACCCATTCACTGCAGAGGATTTATTGGTGAACAACTGATGTAATGTTAAATTTCTCAAAATGTGTTTTGATGAAGAAACAAATTCATTTAAATCTTGCATGGCCTGAGGTTGAGTACATTGATCTATTCCTTCATGCCTGTTTCTGGGCACCTGAAAGGCTATGATGTCTTGTTTGTCCTTCCTCAGTGGCCAATTTCCTTGTACTTGTTTATATTAGAGTGAAGCTGTCCTCCCAGAAGACATCCCTTGTCTGTGGAATTCAAGCAATAATGCCAAGCAGCACTGACCCAAGAGTTGCCCTGTGTGTGAAAGAATAAGTATTCTAATCCACCAGGGGAGTCAGTGCCACCCCACAGTGAAGCAATAGATCAGGAGGACCATCAGCGACAGATATGACGCTGGTGATCACTGATCAGCTTCCTCTGCTGCTCCAGCTCAGTCCAATTAGAGCACTTGGTAAAGGTGTTATCCTTCAATCCCGCTTTCATCTCGCTGAATGAGATGATGAAGTGGGGACAGAGAGAAGGAAAGACACAATGTGATAAAGGTTGATGGAAGTTTAATGAGACAGAAAGTTCACATTCAGCAAGGCTCTAAGAAGCAAGAAACTGTGTACAGACACACGGCCATTTTAAAGGGAAGGGGAATTGTCAAATTAAAATTTGAGTATTTTCACTGACATCAATAGAAGATGAATTGATTTTTGTAAGATGTATTCAATACGGAAATTACTGGACACATTTTTTTTAATCATATATATTACATAGTCCATTACAGACTACTGCATCTGGGCTGTCTGAATTGTGACTGACACAGCTGTGAAATTATGTTGTCTGTGCACTATTTAAAGCAAGGCAATCCATTCAGTTAATTAAATGAAGGTCAGAGGTGCCCAATATCAATAACTCTGCCACATGCTGTCAATTTCACTATCATCTGCTCTCTTTCTTTGTGCTCTGGTGCTTTTTGCAGATATAATGTCTTTACAATGTTGCCATTAGCCGACGGAAATATAGCTCTCATGGTTCCCATGGTGGCGTCTGGGAATGTGGCCAGTGGCTGGTTAGGGACAGATGTTTCGAGGGTTATGAGGACCCTCAATGCCGTCAGGCATTACGGTGCCCTTTAAATGAGAATAAACTCCACATCACACACACACACACACACACACACACAATACACACACACACACACTACAACGCAACACACAACAAACAAACACACACACATATAACGTGCATAGGCCTATATATATATATATATATATTTATATACCAGTGGGTACGGAAAGTATTTTAGACCCCTGAAAATTTTTCACTGCTTTGTTATATTGCGCCCCATGTGATTTTTTTTACATTAAATTCATTTAAGTTATTTTTTTTTCCTCAGTAATGTACACACAGCACCCCATATTGACAGAAAAAACACAGAATTGTTGAAATTTTTTGCAGATTTATTAAAAAAGAAAAATGAAATATCAGATGGTCCTAAGTATTAAGACCCTTTGCTGTGACAATCATATATTTAACTCAGGTGCTGTCCATTTTTTTCTGATCATCCTTGAGATGGTTCTACACCTTCATTTGAGTCCAGCTGTTTTTGATTATACTGATTGGACTTGATTCGGAAAGCCACACACCTGTCTATATAAGACCTTACAGCTCACAGTGCATGTCAGAGCAAATGAGAATAATGAGGTCAAAAGGAACTGCCTGAAGAGCTCAGAGACAGAATTGTGGCAAGGCACAGATCTGGCCAAGGTTACAAAAAAATTTGTGGCTCCATAATCCTTAAATGGAAGACGTTTGGGACGACCAGAACCCTTCCTAGAGATGGCCGTCTGGCCAAACTGAGCTATCGGGGGAGAAGCGCCTTGGTGAGAGAGGTAAAGAAGAACCCAAAGACCACTGTAGCTGAGCTCCAGAGATGCAGTCGGGAGATGGAGAAAGTTGTAGAAAATCAACCATCACTGCAGCCCTCCACCAATCGGAGCTTTATGGCAGAGTGGCCCGACGGAAGACACATGAAAGCCCGCATGGAGTTTGCTAAAAAAAACACCTGAAGGACTCCAAGAGGGTGAGAAATAAGATTCTCTGGTCTGATAAGACCAAGATAGAACTTTTTGGCCTTAACTCTAAGCGGTATGTGTGTAGAAAACCAGGCACTGCTCATAACCTCTCCAATACAGTCCCAACAGTGAAGCAAGGTTGGTGGCAGCATCATGCTGTGGGGGTGTTTTGCAGATGCAGGGACAGGATGACTGGTTGCAATCGAGGGAAAGATGAATTTAAGTACAGGGATATCCTGGATGAAAATCTTCTCCAGAGTGCTCAGGACTTCAGAATGGGCCGAAGGTTTACCTTCCAACAAGAAAATGACCCTAAGCACACAGCTAAAATAAGAAGGAGTGGCTTCACAACAACTCCGTGACTGTTCTTGAATGGCCCAGCCAGAGCCTGACTTAAACCCAATTGAGCATCTTTAGAGAGACCTAAAAATGGCTGTCCACCAAAGCTTACCATCCAACCTGACAGAACTGGGAGGATGCAAGGAGGAATGGTAGAGGATCCCCAAATCCAGGTGTGAAGAACTTGTTGCATCTTTCCCAAAAAGGACTCATGGCTGTATTAGATCAAAAGGGTTCTTCTACTAAATACTGAGCAAATGGTCTGAATATTTAGGACCATGTGATATTTCATTTTTTCATTTTTTCTTTTTTAATAAATCTGAAAAAATGTAAACAATTCTGTGTTTTTATGTCAATATGGGGGGCTGTGTGTACATTAATAAGGAAAAAAAAAAAACTTAAATGATTTTAGAAAATGGCTGAAATATAACAAAGAGTGAAAAATTTAAGGGGGTCTGAATACTTT
Source organism: Sinocyclocheilus anophthalmus (assembly GCA_018155175.1). NCBI lineage: Eukaryota > Metazoa > Chordata > Actinopteri > Cypriniformes > Cyprinidae > Sinocyclocheilus > Sinocyclocheilus anophthalmus. Next base: position 69,520 of record JADLZN010011458.1, read on the forward strand.
CCAGTACCACTGTATATATATATATATATATAATATATGGATCAGTTGACAAATGAGGCAGTAAAAAAATGAGTTTTTTGTAAAAGACTTTTTTGAAAAAGAAATATATAAGTATTTATTTATGTAGTGTGAAGTCTGTTCTTTGAAAAAATATAAAGGGTCAATAACTTCATCAATCTTTCACTCTTTTTTTTTTTTTTTTTTTTTTTTTTTACATTTTTACTGAACTGTACCATAAATTTGTCCTATGGTGTGACAGCAAAAATTAAGAAAAAAAACTCTTTATAATACATAAATTGCATGAGAGAGATTTATATTCATTGTTAGACACTTATTTTCATATAGTGCTATTTATTTAATATGAAATTATAATTAACATAATTTTTTCCCGATGACTTGTTGGATTAATTAAAAAATATAATTTAGGGGTGTCACACCATAGGACAACAAAACGTAACACTTTTGTAGTGGTTTCAAAAAAGTTAAATATTTGAACAATTCTGAGACAAAAACTTACCATGTGTACATGTCATGGGCTTCACGGGGGCTTCAGTAACATGACCTTGAATGGGGTCCTTCAACTAATTAAAGTTTTCTCTGAAAGTGGCTGATTTAAAATCAGGATATGATGTCCCACCAGAGGACATGATTTTCAGAGACAAAATGAAAGAGTTCCTACATTTTGAGAAATGTATGTATGAAAAAAATGATTGCTATTTACTAAAATAGACACTTGTACAATTATGCTGGAGGTATTTATTAAAATTTTTATGTTTTTATTTTTCATTTATAAATGTTGTAATTTATTGAACCATGCTTGAGGCAGACACACCATAGGACAATTTTGAGATTTGGCTAAAAAAACAAAAAAAATATCGAATAACACTGCAGCTTTATAACAGGTCCGTGTAGGACAAAGAATGTTTATTGATTTACTGCGATTTTAAATAACTACTACACTATTAAATTATATTCACTTTTATCTTGCTGGACCAGTGGAAAATGATGTGCACGCAACAAACCATATATATTATTGATATATAATATATAATATATATATAGCCATGGTGTGTGTGTGTGTGTATTATTAAATTCCTTACATTCACCATTAATAGACTACTGCATTGCTTGATGTGAAGGGCCCAAGATTGACTAATGGCAGTGGAATGGGCGGTGAGATTTGAAGTCCCAATAACAGATGCCTTCATTCCCCATCAGCCATCCATCATAAAAAGTGGTCCACACGGCTCCGGGTGGTTAATAAATGCCTTCTGAAGTGATGTTTGTGTAAGAAAAATATCCATATATAAAACTTAAACCGTAATCTCTAGCATTCTCCCTTTAAGGAACCTTAATGGGAGAGGATAATGCTGATGTCCCATCATAAAATAATAAAATAAAATAAAATAAATACATTTGTGAAGTTAACCTCACATGGACATGGAGATCCTATATATTTTGTGTATTTTAAAGTTTATAAAATCCATGCAAGTGCAACAAAGCCAACACACTCCCATGACATCATCTTGAGCAAGTATAGACACCAACATTTTGATGATCAACTGTTCAGCCAATGACTGAGCAGCTGTCCATTAAAACCAACTTGAAAATTATTTATGCTAATGATTGTTTTGGCAAAGCCAATTTATTTTCAACTAAATCCTCATTTGGTGTAACTGCAGAAATCCTGATTAGTGTATAGAGGATTTGACACAGGAAGTGAGTCTGAACAGCACAGGCCTCAGATCCCAGAAATCTCCCCGGCTGTTTGTTGTATTCTGAATGAAACAGAATGGCAAACGTTTATGCTTCATATCAAGCAAGGCCCAGCGTTCCCAGTGGAGCTGGTGTGTCACTAATGGAATATCTCACAGCCTGGCGCTCTTCTGACGAGCCAGGCTCAGCTGAGAGAATAACTGATGGGGTAAGGCCAGTCCCCCTGCTCGTCATGCTCACTGACAGCTAACGCACTGCGCTGGGCTCGCTCGCTTTGTTTTCCTCCACCGGGAGATGAATGTTTTGTGATGGAGAGAGAAAAGAATCTGTGTGCTGAATATTACAACCCTGCATGCTCCAGAAGCGTGGGCAGTGCAGAAAACATAGCAACAACACATGAACATGGAAAAGTGGCTTCACTGAGGTTGGTTTCAATGTTTAGTTTCATGATGATAACAAAAAATATTGTTTATATATACATAATATTGGATGCTGACCCACCATGTTTTGGTCGATAACCAATCAATGGCTGATTGAATTAAAAATTAATTAAAATGAAAATAATAAAAGCTACAATCTGTCATTTTATACTGTAGGTGTAAATTTGCGAATAATTATATTTAAAAATGTAATTCAAATGTTATTTTTTTATTGTGATTGTTAAATGACAACAATAGTAATCTAACTATAAAAACAGGGGAAATAACCATGAACAATTAAATATAAAGCAGTTTTTTTTCTTGTCTCTTTTGAAGATGTAAAATTCAGACTGAAGTCTGGGCTATCCATGATATTGAAAAGAGCTGGCGTCCATTGAGAACAGTAAAACATTTGGTGTAGTCAGTAAATTAGCTCCAGAGGACCGTGGTGTGTCTCCAGTGGAGTTTTGTGGTGTAAGGCTGGGACAAGTTTTTAAAGTTATCATTAATATTTTATTCTGCATGGACTGTATAAAGTATTAAAGCGTATGTCGACTGAAAGCAATGAATAATTGAGTTTTAAATATATTGAAGTAATTAAAGCAGGTAGTGATTCAAAACTGAATTTACAGAAGTCTCAAAGTGTGTCTATGAAATCATCTCTGATGCTGAGGGTCAGAGCCTAACAATATTATGCTTTGTCTCTCTGTCATTAGTCTCAACCTCAAATGGCACACTCACATACCTCACCGTCTGCTCACTGACCCTCTGACGCATTTTGCACACAAAACTGGCAAGCACTGTCTGGCACTACTAATCTGATTGGCTGACTTCAATGCAATTTCCGGTGGTCCGGGTGCACCAGTCCACCTGGAAACAAAGTTGTGTTTAAAAGACTGTTACATTGAGCTCTCATGAAGAAGAATTAATTACTAAAATGCCAAAATTGGCCAGGTTTCTGGTATCAAATCTTATATTAAGAGAGGATATTAAGAGTTTTGCAGCCCAATCTCATGAGAAAAATGTGATTTTGTACAAAAAATTATGATTTTTAGAAAAATATATACCTCTAACCCCACCACTAAACATAACCGTCACTGCAGATCGTACAAAAACATATGAATACAATAGTACAAATTCAATTGAATTAGCCACTAATTGACCACAATGTAAAATAGTTATGAATTGTCATGAGATTGTGTTTTGATTTGAACTAGCAAATAAAGTAGATATCCATGAGCATAACTGACAACCTGTTACCTCTCGAACAGAATACATTTTCTCTCATTTCCATGTCCCCGGTCACGTCTGTCTCATCATTAGTCTTTTTCTTTCTGACTGGTCAGGAATTCAAAGTCAAGTTGGACTGCATTAGCAACCCTGCAGCATCAGGGGCTAGGTGACACATTCATGGAAATGTGGTTTGTTCATGCTGTTCATACTTTAAATTTGGCATGAAATGAAAATTAACACTTTATATTAGGGAACACATATTCACTATTAACTAAGGGTTCTACTCAATAAAACCCTAATTTGCTGTTTATTGATAGTAAGTAAGGTACCTGTAGTTGTTGTTGTAGTTATGTTTAGGTATGGGCTAGAAGAAACTAAAATATGGTCATGCAGAATAAGTTATCGATATGTGCTTTATAGTTACTAATAAACAGCCAATATGCAAGTAATATTTAAGTCGTAACTAGTGAATTGTGTTCCCTAATCTAAAGTGTTACCGAAAATTCATTCTATTCATTTTCTAAATGGATGTTATTGATATTACTGTGAATGACATGCATGCATGTTTTAAAGATTTATTTATTTGCGATCGTAGTGTTTAAAGTCAAAAGACCTTATATTTGGGATTTTAGAATGAGAAACTTTTTAGTCTTTTGTGCTTTCTGTTAAAATGTTGGTTTTGTATCCATTTATTGATTAATGGTAAAACATGACATCTATATTATTTAAAAGTCAATATATAGAGTTGTTTGTTCTATCAGCAAACGCAAGTCTATCAGTGGTTTTTGGTCCACAGCAATACATTTTGGAACCGTGTTTCTCAGTAAAGGTAGTTTGTCAATAAGGGCAATTTTAAAGACAGCTATGCTTTCGAGATTCGAAACCATGCCATAATTTTATGTACGTGCACGGATGTTTATTTCTGGAATGATTAGCTGTCTACATTATAGCATACTGACCTTTTATTTCATCAAACTTTTGGCTAAACGCACAATGACTCTGCACCACCTCTTCTTTTCTCCCACCATATTTATAAATATATAAATATTTTTCACACTCACTTCACCATTTTATAGAAGCTGAAGGCAGGCCAGGTCAGGACCTGACACTCCTACATTGACACACTCCACCCATGGTAGAAAGTGAGGCATGGTTGTGGTGAGGGCAGGATGCAAAGAAATGCACCAAAGGAGCGAACATGAAATATTTATCATTCTAAACCTGTGCCAAACCTGGCCTGCTCTTCCATGCTCTTCAACAAAATGAGTGTCACAGTGAGCATTAAAAAGCACCATCTTCTCACCCTCTTTAATATTTATAAAACTGGCCAGCTACAGTTATTCTCAGGAGGCTTTTGGTTGGTCCGGAGGAGAGAATCATTTTCAAACATTACCCCCAGTATAAATTTTATATATCTAGCTATTGGTTAACTTATCAACAGAGACTGTCTGTCTCAATTTTTTTCTCTCTCTGGTCTTCATTAATGATGTTTTTGATTGACTCTTGTTCTGTCTTTTCACTGAAGGGTCCTCACTAGTGTATTTGATTTTAATAGGTGACGAGCACAGCTTCAGAGACCATCTATATCCCATAATTCCCTTGTGCTGGACCCCATTCTCCCATACGTTGAGGTTGGAAACAGTTGACATAGACAGGGTGACTAGATGTTTCTATTTCTCCAGACAGTCCCTGACTGAAGTGTCCTTGGAAATGTCTGCATGTTTTTTTTTTTTTTTTTTTTACATTTTGGTTTAAATAAAAAAATTAAAATGTCTTCTGTTAAAACCTTGCCGTAGGAAGTTTCAAATAGTTTTGTACATTTCCATGCATTTTAATTAGTTTATATATATAGATTTAATTATATATTATATTATAGAATCTATATATATATTACTTATCAATTATGAAATATATATAGATATATATATACAATGGGTCGGAAAGTATTCAGACCCCCTTCAATTTTTCCCTCTTTGTTATATTGCAGCCATTTGCTAAACATTTTTAAGTTAATTTTTTTTCCTCATTAAAGTACACACAGCACACCATATTGACAGAAAAACACAGAATTTTTTACATTTTTGCAGATTTATTAAAACAGAAAAACTGAAATATCACATGGTCCTAAGTATTCAGACACTTTGCTGTGACACTCACATATTTAACTCAGGTTTTGTCCATTTCTTCTGATCATCCTTGAGGTGTTTCTACACCTTCATTTGAGTCCAGCTGTTTTTGATTATACTGATTGGACTTGATTATGAAAGCCACACACCTGTCTATATAAGTAAGACCTTACAGCTCACAGTGCATGGCAGAGCAAATGAGAATCATGAGGTCAAAGGAACTGCCTAAAGTCTCAGAGACAGAATTGTGGCAAGGCTCAGATCTGGCTAAGGTTACAAAAAAATGTATGCTGCAATTAATGTTCCTAAGAGCACAGTGGCCTCCATAATCTTAAATGGAAGACGTTTGGGACGACAAGAACCCTTACTAGAGCTGGCCGTCCGACCAAACTGAGCTATAGGGGGAGAAGAGCCTTGGCGAGAGAGGAAAAGAAGAACCCAAAGATCACTGTGGTTGAGCGCCAGAGATGCAGTCGGGAGATGGGAGAAAGTTGTAGAAAGTCAACCATCACTGTAGCCCTCCACCAGTCAGGGCTTTATGGTAGAGTGGCCCGATGGAAGCCTCTCCTCGGTGCAAGACACGTGAAAGCCCGCATGTAGTTTGCTAAAAAACACCTGAAGGACTTCCAAGAATGGTTAGAAAAAAGATTCTCTGGTCTGATGAGAACTTTTTGTCCTTAATTCTAAGCGGTATGTGTGGAGAAAACCAGGCACTGCCCATCACCTGTCCAATACAGTCCCAACAGTGAGCATGGTGGTGGCAGCATCATGCGGTGGGGGTGTTTTTCAGCTGCAGGGACAGGACGACTGGTTTTCTCATCGAGGGAAGATGATGCGTCGCAAGTAACGGGATATCATGGACGAAAACCTTCTCCAGAGTGCTCTCAGAGTGGACCTCAGACTGGGCCGAAGGTTTACCTTCCAACAAGTCAATGACCCTAAGCACACAGCTAAAACAACGAAGGAGTGGCTTCACAACAACTCTGTGACTGTTCTTGAATGGCCCAGCCAGAGTCCTGACTTAATCCCAATTGAGCATCTCTGGAGAGACCCAAAAATGGCTGTCCACCAACGTTTACCATCCAACCTTACAGAACTGGAGAGGATCTGCAAGGAGGAATTGGCAGAGGATCCCCAAATCCAGGTGTGAAAAACTTGTTGATTCTTTCCCAAAAAGACTCATGGCTGTATTGGATCAAAAGGGTGCTTCTACTAAATACTGTGCAAAGGGTCTGAATACTTAGGACCAGTTTTTTTTTTTCAGTTTTTCTTTTTTAATAAATCGTCAAAAATTTCAACAATTCTGTGTTTTTCTGTCATATGGGGTGCTGTGTGTACATTAATGAGGAAAAAAAAATTAACTTAAATAATTTTAGCAAATGGATGCAATATAACAAAGAGTGAAAAAATGTAATGGGGTCTGAATACTTTCCGTACACACTATATATATATATATATATAAAAAAGAATACTAATTACAGTGGTCAAGAAGTACCCCCCTAATAAAAGTTTGTCACTCTTTGTTAATTGCAGCCATTTGCTAAAATCATTTAATAAAAATTTTTTTCCTCATTAATGTACAAGCTGTCTATCTGGTCTCACCCATCACCAGATCATCTTAATTTTCCCCATCACTTGTAGTCCATCAGAGTGTTTTTTTTAGCAAACTCCATGTGGGCTTTCATGTGTCTTGCACTGTGGAGAGGCTTCCGTCGGGCCCCTCTGCCATAAAGCCCTGACTGGTGGAGGGCTGCCGTGATGGTTGACTTTCTACAACTTTCACCCATCTCCTGACTGCATCTCTGGAGCTCAGCCACAGTGATCTTTGGGGTCTTCTTTACCTCTCTCACCAAGGCTCTTCTTCCCCAATAGCTCAGTTTGGCCGGACGACCAGCTCTAGGAAGGGTTCTGGTCATCCCAGACGTCTTCAATTTAAGGATTATGGAGGCCACTGTGCTCTTAGGAATTTTAAGTGCAGCAGAAATTTTTTTGTACCTTGGCCAGATCTGTGCACCTTGCCCAAATTCTGTCTCTGAGCTCTTCAGGCAGTTCCTTTGACCTTATGATTCTCATTTTCTCTGACATGCACTGTGAGCTGTAAGTTCTTATATAGACAGGTGTGTGGCTTTTTTTATATAGTCCAATCAGTATAATCAAACACAGTTGGACTCATATGAAGGTGTAGAACCATCTCAAGAATGATCCGAAGAAATGGACAGCACCTGAGTTAAATATATGAGTTTCACAGCAAAGTGTCTGAATACTTAGGACCATGTGATTTTTCAGTTTTTCTTTTTTAATCTGCAAAAATGTCAACAATTCTGGTTTTTTTTCTGTCATATGGGGTGCTGTGTGTACATTAATGAGGAAAAAAAATTAATTTAAATTATTTTAGCAAATGGCTGCAATTTAACAAAGAGTGAAAAATTTAAGGGGTCTGAATACTTTCCGTACCCACTGTAGATATATATATATATATATAATTTTTATTTTTATTTATTTTTTTTTATTTATTTATATAATTTTTAATCATATATTAGTTAGACGTTAACTATCTGTCACGCTTCTATGCAGGCAGATGCACAAAGGACAGAACATACTATTAAGTAAAAAACGGTACCATATTTTGTCACAGTACATTCAGCATTGAACTGTCCCCCTTTATAATTTATATATGTTTATAATTGCAGAAATCTGCAGCACCTTAGATAATCATAGATTATGGTGGAAGTTTCAATGGTAAACTGCACTGCATAAGCATTTGTCTAATGCACAGAAAAAGAGTGATCACTTGTTAATCAGGTTCAGTGTGAAGAGAATTATTGTACCGTTGCGGTGGGCTGCCCTTTGTAGGATGGATGTTTTTGTTTACTGCTTCACTGAGTGTTTACACTCACTTGTGTTTTTTTTATCCAGGGTTTCTTCCACCACACACACACACAGTGTTTTCTGTTTCAGACTCACACACACTCACAGTGTTTGCAGAGGTGTATTCAAGCTTGGCCGAGAATTGGTTTTGTAACTCACTTGAATTGGGATGGAGGGAACAGGGTCCTAGGAGTGCTGGAGGAAGCAGTCTTTCCCCTATGCGGGGTCACTCTACTCTGACAGAATGACCTACAAAACAGCATGTTTCTGTACAACCACTTCCTGTGTCGTTTATACACCACTGAACCCCACTTGTTTTACAGATCAGCCCTTCTGGTTCTCCTATCCTACAGCTAAATGAAACCCAGATTGTAATTTTGCACTGTTAAACATTTACAATAGACATTTTGACATAAAAGTTATGTATTAGGAATGTCATAAGAGGAAAGTAATGACAGCTAATTTTATTATTTTTTGTTTAGTTTATTTTGTATTTAATAAGAAAAATCGAATTTGTATCATCCCTCACAGTTTTCATTTATAGTTGTAAAGCATCATGACAACCAATGTGGTGACAATGAAAAAGAAAAAATTCAAGGGTAACAAAAACACAAAAGACCAAATAATATTATTAACAAATATTACAATGAATAAAAATGGCAGTGAAAATATTTATGAATAAATTAAAACAACTGCAATATATGTATTTCCCTTCCTCAAAACAAAGAAAAACAAATTAAATGAGATGCTACTCTGTGAGTCTGTTATTCCCCCACAGAATTAATTGTTTTTCGTCTAAAGTAAATCATTGTAATAAAGGCCACTTTATATGAATGATAATGCTAATTTTATTCAGAAGTATATGAGTTTGAAGAAACTCATTTCTGGTTTCGTGTCAATGAAGGGGTACTTGAGCCTTGCTGATGGGGCCGTGGGGTACATAAGATTAGAAAAGCTGCAAATCATTGCTATTTCACATATCAACATAGAATTTTAAATGTTTTTGAAGGGCTGTATTAAGGTGAAAATGTTTTTTTAGGAAATAAATATACATATGACCATAAATGGTGTCTTAAAAAGAAGGTAAAAGTTTATACTTTTTTTCTGTATAATTAGTTCCAACTGTGTAGACACTTTAATGGTGCTTGAAAAAAAAAAAGGTTATATATTATACAATCAGGACAAAAAGATTACTATTGTAGTGTCTGGACCAATCAAAAACACAATTTTTCATTTGTTTTAACAAATCAGTTATTCATTAGATTAAAAAACATTCACAGACCCCTCACACAATAAACATACTGGGTGCCAGGATGTCTGCAACGACACCAGCCCCCCCCCGGTCCCCATGGCAACCAAAACGACACCTCTCGGCTCGACCATCCATTTTACGGAACGACCTAATGGCATGTTGAGAATTTCCCCTCGCACTACATTTTCCATAGGAAATCCACAGTGCACAGTAGAAATTGACTCTTCTCTGATTAATTAATAGGAAAACCTTTCTTTGAATTAACACACATATCCTTCAGGTCATGGTGCATGTTGTCTTTGATATTTTTAGACCATTTTATGCATGCTTATGATGGAACCACTCATTCCTGTCACAATCCTGCCTATATGTAATCCTACCATGTTTTGTATCTATGAATTTGCCTTCTGATGATTTAAACGAGCGTGTATATTATATGTTGGTACATAGGCAATATATTAGTGTCCTGAGAATCTTTAGTAATTTCGATTCAAGTTCCATTTGCAAATTACCATGAGGGTCATAAAAACTCCCCAGTATCTCAAAACTCCCACTTGGGACGTCATCCTTTCTCATTGGACAAGCCTCTATTTTGATAGTTGGGAATCTCTCGAGACATTAAAGGCCCCACACTCAGGCCCGCCCTCCAGAGTCTTGATCTTTCTTTTACTCCTTCTGAGAAGATGTGAGCTCCAATGCTCCAGGACATCTTAAGTTCGTGCCAGGCTTCGGCCTCGATTTTTCCATTCATCAAGATTCTCTGACTTAAAACTTTTTTTTTTTCATCAACCAACTTCAGCAAAGCTCAACTTGAACCTTCAGATTGCATCAAGCCTTTCTTCAGACAGACGAGACGTGCAAGTATTCAGACTTAGTCTTATTAATTGATACGTTAAGTATCATTTGCATCTTTTTACAAAGGTGTGTTTGAACTAAGAATCTGATGTTCCCTTCAGGCGGCGGATCTGCTGAATATGCAAATGGTTCCGTAACTTGATATTCTTATTCTCCCTCCTCTTTACTGAGTTAAGCTTTAACCCATTCCTATACCAACTGTATGCGTGTGTGTGTGTGGGTGTGTGTGTGTATGTGTATGTTAGACCAGTTTAAGTGTTAATGTAGTTAATAAAGTCTTACTTGTATCACACTTGACGTTGTTCATTGTTTGCTCATAACTGGAGTCACTTAATCATGCAGATTTATGCTACATGCTCTGTGTAGAGTTGTACAGTAAGAAGGTTATTTCCTTTAACTAGGAAATTAACTTTCTTAGAATTGACAAGACGGTTGACCGTGAGTGGTCAGCTAAATATCTACAGCGTATCTAAAATATGAATAATTAATTATAACTAGTTATGATTAATTATTCATATTTCTCCATGAGCTGATTCGCTACAATATTATACACATCATATGTGATTCTTGCTGTGTAACGGGTAGAAAGTCAGGAGTGATTTCCTTTGGGTATTCACTCCAGGAGGTTAGCTCTTAAGTGAATATTAGTGGACTGAATTGAAAGCTGAATCATATGTCACACGATTTTACATAATTACCTCTGCTAGATTTTCTGCTGCTGATTCTCTGAATGAAGAGATGCAAGGGGTCAGTGTTACTTAACTGTTTTCTGAATGGAAAATCAATGACAGGTCAGAACTTTGTTTTTGTGCCACTGTTTTCTGGTAACAAAATAAATTGTGTTTATTCAAATCTATGCAGTCAGTAGTTGTTAGAATATTTTAGCAGTGCTGCTGTTGACAGCCTTTTCTTAACAGATTGCTTCAGGTTTCATGAAGCATCAGAAAGGCAACTCGTCTCTTTACGGAAACATTTGCATTAGAGTTTCTAAGAAGGAACAAAACACAATCAGCCTTTCCACAGATGGACAGCACAGCAGTTCATGATGATAAATGGCTTTACTGTCAGACTGAATAGCTGAACTTGCTGCCTTTAGTCCAATCACTGTCATCAAAGCAACTATCATGGCTGTCACACTATAATAACGGAAGCCTGCAAGAATCAGTCACTGCTTTAAAGTCTGCCAACACACAAAGTGTGTGTCTAGTTATATTCTCTTCATGGATTGTAAGTGTCAGACCCTTCACAGTATAGCATCGGGTGAGAATGTATTGCTTGAGAATGTATTTTGCCAGTGAACATCTGTTGGAAGAAACTGTTCCTTTTACTTTAAATGAAAGAAAACTAAAAGAATGAGTGGTCACTTATTAAGATACCCGAAAAATAAACATAAACAATTATCAATAAACTCGTGTCACCAAAAACTAAAAATTTGGAATTTCTTTCTTCTTTGGAACGCATACATATACAAAGATATTTAAACTATTTTTCTCTATATAATTAAAGCTAATGGCATCCAAAACAACCCCACTGACCTTTCTTGTAAGGATAATGTATGGACAAACATATGTATATGTGCTAAACATCAGTGACATTTTTATCACTTCAGTATTCTGCAACTCTTGTTGTACTGTACAAAAATGGCATATGAGCTTATAACAACGTGTGATTGAGTAAATAATCCCTTTCAGAAGATTTATTCCTTTAAATGGCAGAATAACCTTAAACTATAGCCTGAGCAGCTACAAGGTCTCAAGTGTCATTTCAAATTTTGATGTGGAAAGTTGAAGGTGATGATTACAGCGAAATGTGAAGTGATCTCGTTAAAGTGTAGAATAGGGGTACAAATAATAGTTTAATGCAGAGTCATACTCCAAAAATAATGACACAATTCACAAGTTTCTGTCGAGGTCCATAAGCGCTCTTATGGGCTTTGAGATGTCGGAGGTCTGAGATTGAATGGGAAATGTGGTGAGACTTTTTTATGCTCTGTTCCTTCCTCCCCAGCAGATGCTGACAGACCAGGCATCTGAAGTAACAGGACTTTAACGGCTAGTGACATTTCAATATAAACAAGCACTGCTAGAAATCCACAGGGAATTCTGTATTTTAGGCAGTCTTTCCCTGCCCAAAGTCAATGTCTTTGGAGATTTAAGCAAGTGTTTGACAGATGTGCTCGGTTTGCAGCGTCCTTGGAGTTCGGACGGATTTGACAAAGAGATTGTTAAATGCATCACTGACATCTAGGAGTTGCTGCACACTGAAAGTGGTAGTTCAGTTTAGATGTGTTTGACAGCTACTGTACAGCTGGTCACTAACACTATCTCACATATTTACAAACACTTGTTGGAATTTTTGTTTGACCTAAGGAAATGCAAATGCCTCCATGCCTAATTTACCAGCTGTTTTCCTTTCCTACACAAATGACAGAAGCTGCATGAGGGATTTTTCTGGTCAGTCTGCCAATAGCAAATCTCACAGTGTAGATTTTTATCTCCGATTGTACTGCACTGTCAACAATGTCTGTCAGCGCATTATCTTCATTTGAGTTAATTAATTTAGCATAGTGAATGGGTAAACATTATCTAATTCTAATCTAACTTGAAATCTAATTTGAAGTTATTCCTTTTATTAGGAGACGCATTAGTGCAATTAATACATTTAAACTTGTACTATAACTAAATTTATTGTGATTTTGTAATGCAGCAGTTTTCTTGCTTTAACAGAGGAGCGTGTGATTAAAATGGATCTAAAACAGAAGAGTGTATGGTTAGCCTCAACAGCTCACCTGAGATGGATTAGACTTACAGAATAATAAAAGCTTCTCTGAGCTTGTTTATAAAGAGATATTTTTGTAATGGCCATTGAGAAGTGCTCTTGTACTGCATGCACTGTGATTGCATAATGAAGTTCTGGTGAACTTTTTGTGTGGTGATTGGCTGAGTTTTTTCCCTCTGGGAATTGGAATGGGTCTTCATTATGAAAAGAGTAAATGAGTGAATTATGTAAGAAAAGATGTGTGCACACTTACTTCGTCTAAGTTTTTGCTTGCTTCTGTTCCCCCATGGTTGCTCTCTAGATTTTTATGGGATTTAATGAATCAGTAGCTCTTAAATAAATAAAATAAACTAAACTTCTGGCATGTGATGAATTCATTCCATTCGTTTCTCGATGCGAAAAACAGTAGAGATTCTGATGTGCTTCAAGTACAACATCAAAACTTACTGAATCAGAACAGAAGCAACTTCACACATCACCATGCAAGGCTCTTGTTCTGACTCCATTAAAATGTGTGCTCATGCACACCACAATCGATGAGTAACTCTCTGTGGTCTAATATGTATTTACGAGACTATGCGTGCATGTATTTGATCACTGGCTGAGAAGTGCTCTCTTAACAAGACTATCAAGGCTACTTGATACAAATGGACACAACTTGGAAGGGAAAAAGTGCCCTAGAAAATTCTAATAAACAGATGTTAGTTTGCTGACTTTTAGTTACTTTTCACAGTTTGTCTCACTCATTTGAGGACTCTTTATGCAGATTACATTGATATGCCAGTAGGTGGCAACAAGTAGCAGGCAATTTGAGTGATTCATAGACACAATTCATTGTAGCGATTCATTCAGAAACAATGATTCATTCAAGAAAAGATCAAGGGAAGACTTTATAGGTTAGTCATTGAATAATTCACTCAACCGATTCGTTTTAACACATTCAATAATGAACAAAATACGAACTATGTCGTGGCATCATTTGGAACTATTGTGAGGATTAATTGATGATGTCTGTGGATCATCGGAGGTGTTGTGGATGATTATTTTTTGTCTGGGAGTGCAAGAGAGAATTATTGAAAATAAACTTCCTCATTACTTCGACACTAGACTGTTTTTGTTGGTGGAGCAAAAATAGACAAAGTAACGGGCATTATTTTAAAAATGTAACTATAAGTTACTGAACTTCTTAACTTCTTTATTGAACTGTTGTTTGACAGTCTTATTAATTAAGCCACAAGCAGTTAATTAAGCCATTGGCTCTGGATAATTTGTGCACAGTTTACAGTCAATTGTGAGCTTTTTTCCCATATAAAGGTAAGATTTACGTAAAACCATTCATTGGCAGTATTTTTGTGCATTCTATTATTTATGTATGAGTTTGGATGATTTAACTGCCATCTGCCTTTTCATGCTAACCTCCTTGTTGCCATGGTAACTTGATTAATCATCACATGTTTTCTACAGATATGAAGATGTCGGAGCATTAATGAGGGCACAACATGAAATGAAAAACCACAGACTTCTCCACTCACATGTGAAAGCGTAAGAAATACTGCAAGGGTCACGACCGTTTTAAAAATGACAGATGATCTGGAAGTTGATAAGTGTTATTAAGTGTTGCTGAGGCCAGAGTTCATGGTCTATGCTCAGTACACGCACCCACCAAAGCTTATTAAGAAAGTCCAAAACTCCAGTCAGGCCAGATGATCGTGAGAGGGTTCGGAAACTGGAGATCACAGTTGAAAGCATTTGAAACACTTTTATGAGCATAATGGAGCACAAATATAGAGATCATCACTTCATTAGTTCTCATGCAATGAGACCAATAACAACAGAGAGGGGTATTCAGCACACATGAAGCTTTTGATGGTCTGTGAGGGACATTAACCTTACTAATCTGCCTTTTGCTTTGTTTGGTGTGTCAGTGCTGAAATAAAGTTACTAAGGAAAATTATGTTCTGGCATGAATTTACAGCATTGTTTTAGAAATACTGTAGGATGAGTTTATTTTAGATCTCATCAAAACATGCCCATTGCCTAATCTTCACCCTGCTACTGTAACTTCATTGAAACTAATGACAGAAATAGACTGAAATAAATTTCTCACATTTAGAAAGTCTCTATATTTGGTGTGTTACAGCAAGTCAGCAACAGGTTAACAATGGAGATTTTATCTATTATAAATCAGTAAACGTTTTACTTCGTGTTTACTGGTTTAGTGTGTGAAATTGTGACTTAATTGAGACTGAAGTTGATCTGTTCTTAAAACTGTCTTTTTCGATCCCCCGTTGATGTGAATAAATATAATTAACATTTGAGTGTGTATGAATACTGTACATTTGCCACTTTTATGTGGCTTCTACTGTATACAGAGTGAAATTATTACCAAGAATGCAGACAGACAGTTACTTTTTTGTTGAATTAATTTCTCATCATTTTTCTAGAATCATTCTTTGTAACACATGATTAGTTTTTCCACTAATACAATCTAAAATATTACAAAATATAGGAATATCAAGGAGTTGTCAAGTTATTCCACTACCCATCTGATAATTGAGTTGTTTGTTACTGAAAAAGCTTCTCTGTTTTACTGAAAAGAAAGAAGTTGAGTAGTGTTATTATTTTTGGTTCAGTTCTCCACAGCATTGTCCACTACATGTTTTTTCCATGCATGGCAGTATTCGACCACTGCAGGTCTACAGGCATGTAAGTGTGAAGAAGGTCATTGCCTTTGGGCGCATCCATACAGGACTAAATGAGGATCTGTCATAGAGTAATCCATAAATACTGTTTTTAGCTGCCACTCTCATCCATATAACATGAGGTGGCACATCTGTTTCTGTGTGTATTAGAGCCTTGACAGATGGTACCGCAGTTAGAAATGTACACACATACATAGATCCTTTCAATGCTATCTTGCATCTGTTGAACTGCAATCAGCGAATCAGAATGGAGACACCTACTGTACCGTATAGAATGACACATTTGGTTAGAGGCAGATTGAATAAAAGGCTTTGACATTATTCGACAATAGCCCCCGCTATAGAAGCTTCATGCTGCTTTCAAAGGCTTATTTTTGTGACAATTTTCCTGACGCTGATGGATACCCAGCTGGCTGTCATTTGCAAGCTTTGAGTTTAGCCATGTATATCAATGTTTTCTTATGCAGGTCATCCAAATATAGACATATCCTGTTATAACAGAGGACAGTGCTGCTATAGATGCATGCGGTTTTGAAACAAGCTGGCAGCTAGATTTCTCAGAAAGGTTTGCCTCAGAGAAGAATAGCAGAAAGACGCTTTCTTTTAAAAATGTGAGGCCTACAAAAGGTACTTGTCTGCAAAGCGTTCACCTTGAAATAATTTGCTTTGACCATAAATGCTAGTTATTGTGAAAGGGGCTGATGTGCGGTGCATACGGTTTCCTTTAAAGGTTTTAATTAGAAAAAAAAAACACATAGGATGAAATTAAAGCCGAATAGGAGTCCCTCAAAAATTCTAAAATTAGCTTAAAATGTACCCACCCTCAGACCATCCAAGATGTAGATGAGTTTGTTTCTTCACCCCCCTCTTTGAGACCCGCCCAGATTTGAGTGAAAATTTACATCACTCACTGACCTAACCAAGTATCCTTTGCAGCAATGGGTGCCATACAGAATAGGATGTTAAACAGCTGATATAAAACAACAATACACATGACTTCTAATCCGTATCAGTGTAACATCTTGCCTAAGAAGAGGCGAAAAGCCCTGACCCCCTGTTTTAAATAAACACACTAAACTTAAAATGCTGATCTAGTGCAATTATTTCTCTCATCTGATTCAGTATGAGGAAACGTTTTCACTGGCAGAAAACAAAATTACGGCTAGAGGACTATTCGAATATGACTATTAAAAACTTTTAAGTTATGGAACTTGTTTATATGCAAACACTAAATTTTCACGTTACAATGAAGTTAATTGATCGGAGCTGGAGTCCACGCTGAATTAATTTAGATTCTGCTGATGCTTTTAATTAGCTGTTTGAGAATCTCATTATGACAGGCCACCATTCAATTGCCAGAGGGATCCACTGAGTGACCAGAGTAAGAATAATGCCTAAATGTCTATCAAATATGTTGATGAAGAAACAAACAAACTCAGTGTACTTCTTAAGTGGTCTGCAGGGCAGCTAGTAAGTTTTCAGCAAATTTAATTTATTATTTTTTGAGTGTAAACTACCCCAGTTATATAATGAGCTTAGTACTACTTTTAGCTCCATGTATCTATTAGCTCTATAGTACTAAGGCTATCCAGTCTGGGGCTCAGGAAGTTAGTTGAACTATGGCCTAACTTTCAATTCCTTTTCTTCTTCTTTTTCCTTATTTGTTCCTTTTCTTTTGTTCCATCATAACATTTTTGAATTCAACTCACTAAAACTGCCTCTCGCTAGATCAGACTGCCCTGTGAGTTCTCTTTTCGCTGGAGCAATGTGTTGCTATAGAACCGCTAAGTGTTGTGACTCGAATGCAGTGGCATTTATACTTGATCCTGTAGCCTAAGTCAGACCATGGGTTGTCGGTGGACAAAGTTTGTTTTATCACTCCAGCAGGGACTGATTGTTTGATTTTTTTTCCCCACTCATACTCATTTAGCTTGGTCCGTTGGATCAGCGTGTGTGCGATATACCTTCACTCTAGTCTATGCATGAGTACTGTTGTTTTGTTATATGTGTGTGTATGTTATGTATATTATTTTGTTTGGTTTGCTTGTTTTGTTTAGATGTATTTTCGTATTTATGGTTGCCTATAGTGCTTTAGAAAATAAACAGGTTAGTTTTTTATTATTTTTCAGCAGCAACTTGATAATTAGATGACATGGCAGGTCATGTGACACCAGCATTGCAGTGGCCATGAGAAAGCAACCCGCTCCAAGCTTTTTCTAGAAGACTCATATCTCATGTAAATGTAAATCATTTTAATGATATTTCTCAAAACTACCTTGAGGCATTTGTGAAAAAACTCCTTGAGGCAGTCATATTCTTTTCTGTTTTGGAAACATAACAACAGTAAGGCACCGTCACTCAAAAAAACAACACTTTATGTAGTAAGTAAATCAGTAAATCAGCTTGTTAGCATTTACCTAAAACTTTAAAACATTCAAAATTCTCTGGCGATTCCAGCTGTGTTTGACAGTGTTCACTGCTCTCTATATACTCATCTGTAGAAGTTCACTTCACAAAATGTTTTAATCTAAAACACGTTATGAAACCCAGACAACACAAGTCGGCATGGAATTAAAATGAAATCTATTTACTAAATGCATGTAACTGATATTGATCTTTTTTGACCTAATAATTTATAATCAAAATGTCATGTCAACTGTTCTAGTGCAATGGTACGGTAAACTTCTCTAATCAGCGGTTTAAATTTAAAACGCCTTGATGGTGGATTTGTTTCTTACAAACATGCAGATTTTCACTTCACAGGACTTGTAATGATTGAACTTGAGTCATGCTGGGATATTGTGAATTGATTGGCCCTGTTGTTATCAGCTGTTTGCCCGACCTCTCATTCTGCACGGCGCCACCCTATCACTGCCCAGCCAGCGATCCAAGCGTGAGACAGTGATGTAATGCATTACTACAAATCTGTTTCAATGGATAAAGAACCTCACCTACATCTTGGATAGCCTGATGGTGAGTAAATGTTCAGCAAATTTTAATTTTTGAGTGAACTACTCTTTTAAACTGTATAAAAAAAAATAAAAAATTGTTTAATAAAGTTTGTGCAATACACAGTGACTTATGGCCAACTTTCTCTCTTATTCCCTACGAAAGTGATTTTTTATCAGTGACACTTGTTCATGGCCCATCTACCATGTGCCAGTGCCCATTTGTAGGTCTTCATATTATATTCATTCCCTACAATTTGTATCTTACCTAAGCTAGGCTGCTAGCCTGTGACAATACCCAGTGAAGACACATTGCACGGTGAGATCTCAGTGCGATGGCCAAACAGGGCTGGGTTATAATTTTTCAAGTTTTTCTTGCCGCTCATTGAAAGAGTTTCATCATCTCCCTCATCAAAACTTCAGTCCAATGTGTTGAGATATTAAAAAAAATTCTTGATTGATTAAACCTTGCTATCTCTCTCGATTTCATTTCAGTTCCTCTATAAGGCAGCAGCGTCTCGCCTCAATCAGGCGGCTGCTGAGAGTAAGTTTAGTCTTCATTAGAGGACACAGATGAGGGCTTTTTTGGGACATCTGCTGGGGTGCAGATTAGGCCTAGGTGCCTTGTGAGATGGCACTTGACAAACCCCTAGCCTGCACCCCTCTAACTTCATCAGCCTCCTGTTTTATAGGAGGGGAATAAGAGAGTGATGTGCGAAGGTTCTCTTTGGCTTCTAGGCCGTCGCTAATTGACACCGCAGATTAAGCGCCGCGCGCGTAATCAAGATAAGACAATGCCTGAAGCCATAGCTGACACTACATTCATATGCCCTAACTACAGGCCCTCACGTGGGCCTACTAGTCATGCCATTAGCATTGATGCCTCTCTTTGGCCAGTGTTTCATAAAATCTGCGGCGAGTCTCATTAGGGACAGATGACGCCAACAACATAGAGAATCATGCAAGCGCTAGAAACTTTCAGATAAATAGGCCCTGTGTAATTTTTATAATTGCCAATGTAGATTGCATCTCTCTAAAGACCGCCACACTTTACAACACTTCACACTTTATGCAACACTTCACACTTGTTTACCCCGTAGTAATGATTCATGAAATGACTGTTCAGTCAATAGTAGATCAAAGCTCAAAGGTCTATTCAATTCTAGCGATAATCTAGAAATAGTGTCAGCGCTTTAAAAACAGCTATCCTGGATTTTTTTTTTTTTTTTTAAAAAAAAAATTCTATGATTTTTATATACATCTATATACAAAAAAATAATAAAATTAAGTTATTAATAAAATAGTATTATTATTGAGCAATATACAGGTGCATCTCAAATAATTAGAATGTCGTGGAAAAGTTCATATATTTCAGTAATTCAACTCAAATTGTGAAACTCAAGTATTAAATAAATTCAATGCACACAGATTGAAGTAGTTGAAGTCTTTGGTTCTTTGTGATATTTTTGGCTCACATTTAACAAAAACACACCAATTCACTATCTCAACAAATTAGAATCCTTCATAAGACCAATAAAACATTTTTTTTTGTTGGCCTTCTGGAAGTATGTTCATTTACTGTACATCCTATCAATACTGCCCACGCTATGTCGCGGCTCTTTTGCTTTTAATTACGAGCCTCATGCGACGAAAGCGCGTTAGGCCATGCAGCGTGGTGCATCCAGTTTGTAGGCCCCACCGCTCGAGCGTGACGTATGAGAATGCCCCAAGGTTTTGCTTAGACACCCCCCCCCCCCTGCTGGCTTAAGCATCATCTGCATTTTTTGGTCTCTTGTTTCTAATTTTCCTCTTGACAATACTCCATAGTTTCTCTATGGGGTTCAGGTCAGGCGATTTTGCAGGCCAATCAAGCACAGTAACACCGTGGTTATTGAACCAGCTTTTGGTGCTTTGGCAGTGTGGGCAGGTGCCAAATCTGCTGGAAAATGAAATCAGCATCTCAATAAGCCCTGGTTCAGCCGGAAGCCGAAAGCATGAAGTGACTCAAAATTTCTTGGTAAGCTAAACGCGGTTGAGTGACGTTGCCGTTTTCTCTCCCCCAAAAAACACAATACGCACAGACCCAAACACCAGCCCCAGCAGCATCACATTGCACCCAACATCATTCCTGACTGTGGAAACTAACACTGCGACTTCAAGTCCTTGGGCTAGTGAGCTTCTCCACTACTTCCTCCAGACCTAGCGACATCATTGGCCGTTCCAAAATGAATACCTACAAACTATGCCCTCTCATCTGAAAAAGAGGAACTTTGCGTCCACGAGGCAACAGTCCAGTTCTTCTTCTCCTTGGCCCAGGTAAGACGCCTCTGACGTTGTCTGTGGATCAGGAGATCTGGACTTGATACTTAACAAGAGGAATATGACAATTGTAGCCAAATTCCTTGACACGTCTGAGTGTGGTGGCTCTTGATGCATTGACCCCAACCTCAGTCCATTCCTTGTGAAGTTCAAACTCAAATTCTTGAATCGATTTTGCTTGACAATCCTCATAAAGGCTGCGGTTCTCTCGGTTGGTGTGCATGCATCTTTTTTCAACACTTTTTCCTTCCACCCCCCCCCCTCTCAACTTTCGGTAAGACATGCTGGCGAGTACAGCCACTCTGTGAACAGCCAGCGTCTTTGCAATGAAAGTTTGACTTACCCTCTTGTGCAAGGGTATTAGTGTCAATGATTCTCTTCTAGGACAACTCGTCGGATTCAGTAGTCTTCCCCATGCTTGTGCTATAAGCTAGTGAACCAACTCCTGACGGAGACTCATTTTGAAGCTCAGGAAACTATTAGCCCAGGTTGTATTTGAGGTTGAATTCAGCCCTGATTGGCATGGCACCATATTAGTAATTGTTGAGATAACGTGACTATTGATGGGTTTTTGTCTGTTAAAGGGAACCAGCCAAAAGACATCACATTAAAAGAGTACCAAAGACTATTTAACTACTTCATGTCTGTGCCCATGCCCCAGATGTTTTTCGGTTTTTTCTTGCCTGTCTGAACGTGTATTTAATAACACGAGTGTTTCACAATTTTGAGCATTGAGATATACTGAAATAAATGCCCCCCCACCCCCCCCACGTTTTCCACGCACATATACTAATGTATTGAGATGTGCACTGCTAAATAGGCCCCTACTAGTATATATATATAGTATCTATATATATATTAGTATACTATATAATACTATTCAGTATGTATATATATATATATATGTGTATATTGAAAAGACAGGAGGAGATGCCAGAGACATCAAATTAAAGGAAAAGATAAACATTGCATCCCTTATGTTAAATTCCACGGATCATTGTAAAATAATTTCTAAATACCCAATCACCACCTTTCCTATGCTTTTTACATCACCAAGATCTACTTTACTCTGCCTGATTGCAGACAACAGCATTAAGTTATTACAACGTTTGAATGTTGTCATCAAAGAAATCAACAGACCAAGATTGTGCGTGTTATGTGAATATTCTACAACACTATGAACAACTAACAGCCATAGACATGGACTAGAAGCATATGATGAAAATGTCCTGCATCAAGTCTTAAACTTAAAAAGCCCTTTTGCCTATATCTTTACTCAAATGCTCAAATAAAAGCTGCAAAACAACGACTCAAGGCATGTGATAGAATTACTAAGTACTGAATATTTGCTGCTTCTTTCAGGACTAACAGCAAAATACCTGCAGTTTTATATGTAACGGCCATAGCACCCTGAGAAATGAGCTGTTAATGCAAGCACTGCAAATTGTCGACCCCAAAGCCATTTCACTCTAGCTTTCATTCAGAATCGGTTATTTTCGAAATCTAGTTTGAAGGAGGCCCGCCTCCTGACTTACTGAAGCCAAATTGTTTTCAAATAGAATAATAAATTAGAAAAGTGTGTTGTTAAGAGTGAGACCTGCTTTAGACAAGGCCCATTACAAAATGCTTTTGGAGTTGCACAGAGATGAATGTTGCGGCAGACACAGTAAAATATCAGTCCTATTTTTACTTTGATAATAACAAATCCCTATTTATAGGTCCGTACATTGATATCACAGACACATTGCTATGAATGTAATGCGAGCCGAGTAAAACACAGCCGTTTGATTAGAGAAGCAGCGAGCACTCGGCTGCTCAATTAATGAAACCACTCTTGTCAGCCTTGCTGAAATAGGTTTTATATGGACAGTCAGAGTGGCTATTTTTTTTTTTTGTTTTATACTTATGTTTCGCCTTTTCCTTTCCCTTTTTTTTTTCCCTTTTTTTTTTTTTTTTTTTTTTTTTTTTTTCTTTTTTTTTCCCCCCCCCCCCCCCCCCCCCCCCCCCCTTGTTTTTTTTTTTCTTTTTTCTGTTTTTTTTCGCTCCTCCTCCACATCTCATTTATGACATAAACAGCATGTGTGAAGTTAATCATTTGGGAGTACAAGTGCACCTAAAATAATAATAATAGATTTTAAACATCACTTTAAAAATAACAAAAGGATCTTTTTTCACAAATGTCAGAGAAATATGTCCACGGGAGATTTTTGCTCGATTCCTATCCTGTATCTTGAACCATAACCTGATAAACTGTTTGGTTACACATCAAATGCATCAAAGGATCTATTTGGTTTCAATCTCATCTTGTTACCTATTTCCTATCTACAGATTCCCCTCTCATTTTTGGCTTTATCATATTGTTCCAGACGCCCAGCATGGCGTCATATCTGATTGTGTAGCACTCTATTGATCTGCAGAGCGACACAGCTTCATACCTGGTGAGCCGCTCTGACTTTCATAGCTCTCTTGAAAAGTGAGTTTTACATGAGAATGTAACATGACACAAGGGGGAAGAAGACAACGACAACAAAGCCCTGAGTATAACCCATTTGTTCCTGCCTAAACTAAACTTTTAAGGACATTAGTGTGAAGCAAAAGTTTAAGCTGGCTTAAACAAGAAAAAAAAGCCTGCTTGATTCCGATCCTGTTGCCTATAGGGTGACCGGAAAATAAACCGAGCCATCCAGCAGCATTTTCTTTCCTAGAAAATTGACAAAATCTACGATGAACAAATACATGTCATAATATATATATATATATATATAGCTCAGATATGATGAGATTAGCCACCAATAACCTGCGACAATAACAGAGCGCCCGGAAATAGCGGAAACAACTATGGCATGAACCGTCACTTTTAATTTTAAATAACTCAGAAACTTTGTTTGATATGCTGCTGCATTTCCTATCCAGGAAATTGATGGACTGAGTCAAGGATCATTAACATTCAACTACTTAATGCCTTTTCTGTCCCACAGTGTGGATGGTCCCCTGCCCTTTTAAAAACTAACAAAGATGTTTTAAAAGTTAAAGATTGAGGGGATGTGTTTAATGCTTTGTCTTAAATAGTTAAAGAGAAAACATATGTCAGATTAATTCTTCAAACTCAAATCTCATTACACACTTCATTGCTGTGCTGAAAATGCATCTGAAATATAAATTCTGCTGCACACAAACAGTCGTCTGTTACCTTCATGTACAGTATTTATATGCGTGTGTGTGTATACACACTGCCAATCAAAAGTTTGGGATCAGTAAGATTTGTAATGTTTTTTAAATCTCTTATGCTCATCAAGGCTGTATTTATTTGATCAAAAATACAGAAAAAAAAACTTGATACAGTGCAAAAATTATATGCCAATTTATCTAATATTGGTTTCCTGTTTTAATATACTCCAAAATATAATTTATTTCTGTGATGCCAACGATTGCTGAATTATTCATAACAGCCATTTCATCAGTCTTCCCAGATGTCACATGCATCTCTTCAGGAGGAAATCATGCTAATTTATTATCAGTGTTAAAACTGCTTAATATTTTTTATCTTCTGAACCTGCTGATCTTTTTTCTTCTGCCCACTGAAATAAAAAAGTTACAAAGGACGAGACATTTATTCAAACTAGCCAAGTTCTCTTTTGTCTAACAATGTTAATGGCTCTTTACTATTTTTTTTATCCATTTAACACATCCTTGCTGAATAAAAGTATTAATTTCCTTAAAAAAAAAAGAACCCAAACTGTTGAATAGTAGTGTATATTGTATCACAACATTTCTATTCTTGCAATTAACCACGCCCTTCTTCTTTAATTTTTGGTAATTGTCAAATATATCCTGCGGGAAAACATATCACAGGTCCCAAAATGATTATAGCATGCCACAACGGTCTGCTCCAACATGGATTATAAATCGGCATATTAGAATGATTATGACAATAGGCATCATAGTACTTTAAAAATCCTACTGCCCACACAAACTTTTGAACAGCAGTGTACCTGGGATACTCTCTACGTTATGAGGACCAAAAGGATAGTAATACCAGTCAATTTTGACCTTGTGGGGACTTTTAGCTAATATCCATACAGAACGATCTGTTTTTTGAAAATCTGAAAAGTGTGTGTGTTTTAAAACTGTCATTATCATTTTGCCTCTTTGTCAGGACACAAATAGGTTCAGTGATGTTTAATAATAATCATATGAGTGATGTGAATAATGATATGAGCGTATCTTTATCAAATCCCTAAACCATTCTGCCACACAACAGAACAACAGAAGCAGCCAAAACCTCATTTAATGGGAGACTGTCTTGTTTTAAAGGTTTATTTATAGAAAGTTATGCTTGGCTGTAAGTAGCAGTAGTAGTAGTTTACTGCCTGATTAACCGTATTTCTGTAAATATAAAGATGATTATATTGGTTATATAATTTCAATTGAAGGTAACAAGTTGGCATGATACGTTTTAACTAGTAAGAGATGAACAAATAACTGTTAAACATTTAATTTATTAGACACTTCTATATTAACGTGAGAAAGCTGATGTTGCTGTAAAAAACATTAGTTATTACAGGAGTATTGATACACACCATATATTTTCAGTTCAGTTTTTGAGTTGAGTTGTGTTTTGAGCTGTTTGTTTTTGACCCGGTATTAAATTAATGTTTTGGCTTTAACGGTTTGGAGATACTGGAAACATTAAGTCCTGGATTTGCCTTGGCACTGTTTGATCCAGCTTCACATGGGGTTCCTCTAATTAGTGCAGCTTATTATAATCATACTACAATGGGTGGCACAGAGAATGTACATGATTAATTGAGTAATTAAGTTTGAGTCTCTGGGAGGTTTCACTTTGAAAATGAAATTCTCTTTCGTGGTGATCGCCTTAGAAGGATTTCCTTTTGTGTGTGTGTTGTACATTTCTGTTCTCTGTCCTCTGATCTTACTTTAACCAAATTCCCTTGTTGGAAAATATTTAATTTCAAGTACAATCATGCCCTTAATAAACAATCAGAGCTCTGAATTCATCAAAGAGTTTCAGAAGAGTTAGAAACTTTGACAGAAGACATTAAGGCCAGACACTGTCAACATGATTTTGATTTGGAAAAGTTCAAAAGAGTTAAAAAAAATGTTCAGGTTAATCAGAAAACTGATACTTAAACTAGTACTGACATGTGAAGCTCACAACTTTTTGACTTCTTTGGACATTCTGAATTCTATATTTGTTTTCATTGTTTGCAGAACATCCATGGCTCTGTCTCTGATTAGACGAACATGCCGACAGAATATCTGTCTGCTGCAGACATCAGAATCGATTTGGACTTTCTCAGCAATCACGACAGACAAATGACATTTTAAATCAAGGTCTCTTGCCTATTGTACCAACTCAAATCCTACAGTGTAAGTTTATTTTAGGCTATTTATTTTTTTAGGTAACCTATGTGCTAAAATATGCTGGTTTCATTGAAGTATTATTTAAAAACTTCTTTTTTTCCCTTTTTGCTCAGCCTTATGTTGTTCCAAACAGTGTTATTATACAAACCCGATTCCAAAAAAGTTGGGACTGTACAAATTGTGAATAAAAACAGAATGCAATGATGTGGAAGTTTCAAATGTCAATATTTTATTCAGAATACAACATAGATGACATATCAAATGTTTAAACTGAGAAAATGTATCATTTTAAGGGAAAAATAAGTTGGTTTTAAATTTCATGGCATCAACACATCTCAAAAAAGTTGGGACAAGGCCATGTTTACCACTGTGTGGCATCCCCTCTTCTTTTTATAACAGTCTGCAAACATCTGGGGACTGAGGAGACAAGTTGCTCAAGTTTAGGAATAGGAATGTTGTCCCATTCTTGTCTAATACAGGCTTCTAATTGCTCAACTGTCTTAGGTCTTCTTTATCGCATCTTCCTCTTTATGATGCGCCAAAATGTTTTCTGGATGGGGTTGAAAGATCTGCCGACCTTTGCCAGGCTGGTAGAAGACATTTCAGTACCCGCCGATCCTTTTACTTCTACTGCAGCCATGCATGTTGTTGTAAGAGGCAGGTATGTGGTCTGGCTTTGTCATGTTGGAAAATGCAAGGTCTTTCCTGAAAGAGACGACGTCTGGATGGGGGCATGTGTTGTTCTAGATCTTGGATATACCTTTCAGCATTGATGTTGCCTTTCCAGATGTGTAAGCTGCCCGTGCCACAAGCACTCATGCAACCCCATAACATCAGAGATGCAGGCTTCTGAACTGAGCGCTGAGAACAACTTGGGTTGTCCTTGTCCTCTTTAGTCGGATGAATGACCGCGGTCCCATGTTTTTTTTTTTTTTTTTTTTTCCCCAAAAAGACTTCCAAATTTGATTAGTCTGACCACAGAACAGTTTTCCACTTTGCAACAGTCCATTTTAAATGAGCCTTGGCACAGAGAAAACAGCTGCGCTTCTGGATCATGTTTAGATAAGCCTTCTTTTTTGACCTATATCACGGCCGATGGTTCGGTGCGATTGTATGCCATATCACCGACCAATCGTTTTCTCAGGAAGCTATTCCTGCAAGCCCATGTTGCCCCATGATTTCCATTACAATAGCATTCCTAGTATGTGAGGCAGTAGCCGTCTAGCGAGACAGAAAGATCATCGGGACATCCAGTTTAGGTTTTCCGTGGCACTGACCCTTACGCACACAGAGCATTGCCTTCCAGCATTCTCTAATCTTTGAGAGATTTATGACCACTGTAGATGCATGACAACTCAAACTCTTCCTTGCCAATTTTTCTACTGCAGAAACTACTTTCTGATATTAGCCCTCCACATATTTTCTGCCGCAGCTATTGCTGCGCGCCGAATTGAGTTGATCTCCTCAATAGCACCATACTGACTTCTCCGAGAGACACTGCCACTTGAGAGGCTCTTTTTTATATCCCCCCACCCCCCCCCCCCCCCCCACATCCCACAATCATGTTGCCGAAGTCTGACTCCTATAAGTTGACCCCCAAATTGGTCCTCAAGCTGTTCCTTATATGTACATTTAACTTTTTTGGCCTCTTATTGCTACCTGTCCCAACCTTTTTGGAATGTGTAACTCTCATGAAATACAAAATGAGCCAATATTTGGCATGACATTCAAAATGTCTCACTTTCAACATTTGATATGTTATCTAGATTCTATTGTGAATAAAATATGCCATTTATGCAGGAGTTAGCTCAAATACTTTATCTCCCATTCCTGTTGTTACTCACAAGTTGCTACAGGTCCCAACTTTTTTGCGATTGCGGTTTAGGTAGAATCACTAAGAGTATTATTAGATTTTTTTTTTATTTTTACATTTTAATTTTTTAGTTACAATTCAGGTTGTATTGTCTTGTCATTATATAGAGGTCTTGCCTTTATAATAAAAAGTTCTATCTAGATTTTATATATACATAATCATTTTTATTTCAGTTTTAGTTATTATCAAGTTTAAATAAAAATGAGAAATGTTGCTTTGACAGCAACCTTTTAGACTGCCAAATAAGCTTAATATATTTATTTATTTGATTAACAATAATTATTATTATTTCATCTATATTAGATTATTTCGGTCTATGATTATGTTTAATTTAACTAAGAAATGAAAATATTTTTCTACCTGCTTTAATTTGCTAGTTAACTAAAATAACCCCTGCCGATTCCAAACCAAGTATGACTTTCTTTCTCTATGCCGAAACATAAAAGAAGATGTTTGAAAAAATATTTTGGTCATACAATGCAAATGTCAAGGGCCTAACCAAAACTAATTTCTTGTTCAAAAGATCCGTATTTTTTGAGGGTGAGGTGCTGAATAATGACAGAATTTCATTTTGGCGTCGCGACACTATCCTTTTAGTAACTGAAGCATTTACGACCACATTAAGTCACATGTAGTATTACGTGCAAGTAAAAATATTTATCAGTCAGATCAAGACGTCGCGAAATAGTGAGCTAACGATTGCGGCAGTGTCCTTTATTTTACAATTTAAAGATTACATGCATTTAACAATTCCAACAACTATTGAACTGACAGAGTAGGGACTGCCACTGCCGAAACACCCCATCAAACAACCACAAGTATCAATATTCCAATCCATCCCTCTGCTTATGGCGATTACTAGGCCGCTACTCTTTCAAACACTACAGCTATTTCACATGCGGTGTCCACGCTGAACTGCGGCCCTATTCTGTAATATAGTTGCGCCGGGATAACCTGTAATCTACTGAAAAAAGTGCGTTAGCACTGACACATTTAAATAGTCTCCAACTCTTATTGTACTGTCATAGAATCCACAACACATCCGATTTTTGTTGCCGAGCCACACTTCTGAAATCACATTCTACGTAATCTTTTAAGAAACCATGTCACGGTCTCTTCATACATGCCATATATGCAAGAAAATGCACCTGAAAAACATCGTCATCCATGTTCTACGTGCTGGGATTTCACATCAGAGGAATTATCTTTTTGCCTAGAAGCATTGCGCAAAAAAAAAAACCATTCTATTGTATTCAGGTGAACTAGCCAACAGGACTGTAGCTTGGGCTAGCTCTAGTTTTATGACTTCCCGGCCCTTTACCTTTTATTCTAAAATGTCTACTGCAGTGACCCACAGCAAAAACAAGTGCTCTGTAATATATGTGACAGCGTCGACAACAAGCCACACACATTCATCACAGATCATTGTCAATGTGTGCCGAAATTTCTGAGGCACGAAATGACAGCCCAAGGCTCTTGCACCGTGATCCTCCCGGTTTTTAGAACCCTGTATTTGCATGTTTAATAGTACCGAGAGCGATGGGGAGTTTTTCACTCACGCCAAACAGTCTCCCTCCCTGTCTTGAGACAAGCCAAGCAGAGATTTCCCTATGCCCATCTCGTTATGTGTATGTGACAATATAAGTGGTCTTCCCTCTGCCAGGGTTTCTTATAGAGTTTGCATGCTCTATTTCACAATGGATGAGCTGAAATAATCCATTTGTAGCACGGCCAGCAACAAAGAATGTATTATGTTTTATCTAACTATGCCCGATTAGCGTGATGTCTTTGGCCGTACATATTCCCAAGCAATCAAAGGTATTTCAAAAGTTACTAGGCCATGGTCATTCGCTCTTACTTGAGTGCTTTACTAAATGGGGTTGTTATGTTGTTATCCGTTCTTCAGAGTGCGCAACTAAATACATTTTTCATTTACTATATAGGTTGTCAGTCTACAAAATTTCTTTGAACTTCACCAAGGCTCTATTTATGTAG
This sequence comes from Sinocyclocheilus anophthalmus, assembly GCA_018155175.1. Taxonomy (NCBI): domain Eukaryota; kingdom Metazoa; phylum Chordata; class Actinopteri; order Cypriniformes; family Cyprinidae; genus Sinocyclocheilus; species Sinocyclocheilus anophthalmus. The sequence goes on from JADLZN010011458.1 coordinate 99,989, forward strand.
TCAAAAACACTGTGCGAAAAAACTATATGCCCCACTGATATAAAATGCCCAGTTTCATCCAGTGGATGGCAAAGACGTGCATTAGGTCTGACCGCCATTCTCAGTCTTCAGTGTCACATGATCCTTCAGAAATGATTCTAATAAGCTGATATGGTGCTCAAGAAACAATATGTGTCAATTTAATGCATCCTTGCTGAATAATTTATTAATTTCTTTAAAAAACAAAAACTTACTGACTCCACACTTTTGAACAATATTGTACATATTGTAATAATTATACGCAATAGACGTTTGAACAGCACATGCAAACTCTAGCTCCAGTCTTATTACATTTTATTACACAGACATTCACAGCTGCACCTCATTTTAATATTCCTCTGTTAATTTAAAACATATAGGAGGTCTAACCGGAAAAACTATTCTCAACTTCTTTCATGATTCATCCTTCCTGCCAGCTCAATCAATGACAATGGTGAGGTGAGGTGAGTTCTTTTATGGTACTGGCCTTTATATAGATCAACTATATAACAAAGGAATAGGAGTATGAGCATGAACTCAAGTCAAGGGGAAAGAAAAGGTCAAGTGCAGGGGCGATAGGCTATAGAGGGTGACCTTGAAGCATACAGTTATTAAAAAGTCCCATTATGTGGCCATGGCTGGATTTTTTTCATGAGCACATCCCTCATGAGACTGTATCCGGAGAAAGCTATGTGTTATCATTCCCACTGATATCAAAGGCAGTTGCTTTTCTCCTCCATGGATTGCAGCTATCTGTCTATCAGTAGATTAGCAGGTGCGCTCTCCATCGCCCTCCGTCTCTCTGGGGGGGGGTAAACACACCAGCATCACACCATTAACTGCTTATTGAGGCATCATTTCTATCAATTACCTCTGCCTAAATCCCTCTATGCAAATCAGCCCTCAAGGACATGCTCAGCTGTCACTCTCCACCAGCCAGTCACTGTTTGTGCCAATGATTACAAAGGAAATGAGCTCAGGAATGGGGTGGTTTAGAGGTGGGGCTGCTTATTATGACAACTGAATTCTTATCGCGTTGAAACTTGTCATTTGTCTCCATTTTCTATATCAGGCCTCATCTTAATGGCAGGGTGTTTTAGGTACATTAGCATGTCACATTGCTTCTTTATTTAGAATCGCAAGACAGGAAAGAAAAATTAAAAAGGTAATTTTTCTTTCAGTTTTTCTGGGGAATGTTGAAAGCCTGATGAAAGACTCAGTCTATATATATTGAATATATAGACTTTTTTCTTTTGACATCTGTAGAAAAATGTGGGTCAACGCAGCCATTTGTTAATGCAATGGCTGCTAAAAAAAATCATCTTTGCCATACCAGGAATGGTATTTTAGCTTGTAAAAATATTTCAAAATATTACTGTAAATAAAAAAAAAAACAATAAAATATTCAAAAACAATACAAATCTTTATTATTCCAAACTTTTGACCATATATACTGAACACTGGTGGGATTTTGGGTATGATCACACAAAAAAACTTGCTTCTTGAGCGTCATAGTTATTTTAAATTGCAATAATATTTCATATTAACACATTTTTGATTAAATAAATGCAACCAATGGTACATACAAATTCTTTCATTTTCGGGGATATTAGAAGATATTAGATATTAAAATATATTAAAAGATTGTAAAATATTGAAGGATTTAAGATATTAAAAGTTATTTAAAAAATGGGGGAAAAGGTAAAAAATGGATTCAGGTGGCATGGGGTCAAAAAGTCATGGTGCTGAACGCAATCTAGACAAGTTAAACAGAAGCTGGTTTAGTCTATCCTGTGAAATAGACAGGATTTCCACATGGATTTCAAAGTCTCTGTTTAGGAAACAACTGGCTGCTTTGTTCGCTTCCTGTGACAAAGAAGAGTGGCTCCTTAATGCTGGGCCACATTTACGGAGCATTCACCCTGCACAAAGAAACCAATTACTTTGACAAGGTCTGCAGAGCGTATAGCCATGCCTACAGTTTTATTGGGCTCCCAACTTAGAGGTGATTTTGTGTATCACTGAACACCATCAGAAGGGAGGTTTTCATCCACTGGCACTAAGGACTACTACAACCCACATTAAGTGAAAAGGAGGAGTTATTTCTGTAAAGCAAGGATTTAAATCAGAATGTGAACTTTCAGTTCAGCAGGCCTGATTTCTTTCTAAATTATTAGTGAACATTGGGGAAAAGTATTTAACAGTAACGTCTCGGTTACGTATGTAACCCTCGTTCCCTGAAGGAGGGATCGGAGACGTCACGTCGGAGGACCGACGAAATTGGGATCTCGCTTAGAGGGACAATTTACTTCGAGTGTAAACTAAACGAGCCCATGCACATTGGCATGCAATTATTGCAATCCACTGCTGCTCGCTCACAGCGTGAGTATACGTTAGGCACAGGTCAGCGCATAGTCAGTTTTTCTCTGAGGAGCCAATAGCCGGACCCGGCCGTCAGGCGGGGTACAGGATTCTGTGGCGACGGGGAAGCGTGACGTCCCGTTCCCTCCTTCAGGGAACGAGGGTTACATACGTAACCGGGACGTTCCTTTTCAGTCGGTCACTCTTGACGTCACTTTGGAGGACCGACGAATTGGGATCCTACGAAAAGGCCACAGCTACCGCCCCTTCCATTGTCCTGTGGAAGCCACCTGCGCCCCTTTTTTTTGGCGTAGGCCAGGGCTTCTTCACAATAGGACCAGCTACTGCTGCAATGGCACTATCCAAATGAGTAAGACTGGATAACACTAGGACAACGTACCCGTTCTACTTGGAACAGGTGCGTTACGGAAGCTCGAACCTTCCCGAAGGAGGTTTCGGAAGCATATACACACATGAACATCCCTTAGGTGCAAATGGAAGAATGGAGGTGATTGAACCCACTTGGAATGACAGAAGTCTGCCGGGGAAACACAGGCTCAAAAAAAGCTATATCGTGGACATTACACATATGGGATCCACTTAGGTCACTACATATGGAACCCAGCCCTCTACCAGTTCTCACAGATTCAGCGAGTGAGGGCCTGGCGCCGGACGCTCCGCCTCGTCTGGCTGCCGAGGGGATGGAGGAGCTTAACAGGGTCTACTATATGGACTCTCTAGAGTTGTTTTTGCAAGCCGACCTGAAGCCGGGGCCTCTTAGTGCTTCTACCCGTTTGTGGTGAGAACACAGGAGGATACCGGCTACACACGGAGGCTATAGAATCTAGCGATGTGTTGGGGGTCGCCCAGCCTGCAGCCCTACAATATCTGTCAGCGAGGCGCCACGAGCCAGCGCCCAGGAGGATGCCACACCTCTAGTTGAGTTAGCTTGCAACCTGAACGGGCAGGGCACACCCAGGGTGAAAAGCCAGGGTGATGGCATCCACAATCAAGTGGGCCATCCTCTACTTAGAGATGGCCTTCCCCTTCTGCCGGCCTCCGTGACAGACAAAGAGCTGTCTGATGTCACGAGCTTTGCGTCCGTCTACCGTAGCACCTTACGCTCATACGGGACCGACAAAGCTAGGGGCTGTTTGGGGTCTGCCTCCTCCGCGGGGCAGCGCTGATGTTCACCGACCTGATCCCTGCATGGAGTAGCAGGAACTTGTGCCCGTAATCCGGGCTGGGGCCTCAGGGTTACCTGGGAGTCAGCCGGCCCGAACTCTGGGCACGAATCGTTGACCGAAAATTCGTGCAGGTCCCCTACCCTCTTGATGCCAGTGCAAGCAGGAGCAGAGTTTTTATTGATAGAAACTTCAGCTCAACTGACTTCAAAGGCTCAAATGGGCCCTGCTGTATTGCCGTGAGCACTAGAGTCAGGTCCCTAGAGGGTATAGAGGGGGGCCATGGAGGATTTAACGTTCTCGCCTCCTTAAGGAACCTGACGACCAGGTTATGCTTCTTCAACGACCTCCTTCTACGGGTCGTGGTTAGCAGCGATCGCGACACGAACTTTAAGGGTGGAGGGAGACAGCACTTCGCTCCGACCCTTGCTGCAAAAAGGACAGCACAACTACGATCGGGCATCTTCGGGGGCCTTCTTGGCGAGAAGAACACCACTCAACGAACAAGGTTCCACTTCAAAGTGTAGGCGTGTCTTGTAGATGGTGCTCTTGCTGAAGTGATGGTGTCTACTACTTCTTGGGGTAGGCCACCTAGAACCTCCGCGTCCCGTCCAGAGACCAGACATGTAGTTTCCAGAGGTCTGGACGCGGGTGCCAAAGGGTGCCCCGTCTCTGAGTCAGTAGATCCTTCCTCAGAGGAATCGGCCAAGGAGGGGCTGTCGCGAGGGCATTAGTTCTAGGAACCAGGTCCGGGAAGACCAATAGGCCACCAGCAGGACCTGCTACTCGTCCTCCCTGACCTTGCACAGCAAATGTGCCAGAAGGCTCACTGGGGGAAAACGCATACTTGCCCAGCCCCCGGGGGGGTGCTGGCCAATGTGTTCCAGAGGTGGGGGTTGCCGTTTGGGGGGGGCCGAGTGTTGCTCTTCGGTCAGGTGTCGAAGAACGAACTGGCATGAGAGTTTTCTGGAAGGCAGAACATGTCTAAACCTGAGCGGGCTCCGAAACTCCCCAACCACTGGACCTTCTTATTGAATTGTAGTCTCCTTCGTCCACGGGCGCACAGCTCGGACCGCTCGTCGTCTGCCCGGGGTGGTGGGTGGTGGGAGTCCCCAGGTGCGTGTGACAGCACGGGAAGCGACCTCAGATGCTTCTGATCCAGAGAGGGTCGGTTGTCGTGCGAGTGTGCGATAAGCACGGGAGTCGCAGCTCTGGGGGGGCACCTTGTCGGTGGGTGTGATGTACGCAATGGCCGTGGGTCTGTATTGTCCTTGGAGGCTGGTGCTGCCAGTACTGCTTGCCGGGTGGGGTGGGTGGGGGGGGGGGGGTCGTATGAGTGGCGCGGGGGCCTTGGAGACGGCTCAGGGCCAGGTGCACTGCCAGCAACTCAAGGCAGTTGATGTGCCAGTGCAGTCGAGGCCCCGTCCAAACCCCTGACACTGCAAGCCCGTTTGTACGTGGCCCCCCAGCCGGTGGTTGAGGCATCCGTGCAAACCACGGAATGCCTGGAGACCTGCTCCAGGGGTACTCCTGCCTGGAGGAACGCAAGGTCTGACAACGGGGTGAAGGTTTGTCGGCAGGCCAGTGTCCCGTGGGGGAGGGGTCGCCGGGGTGGGGTAGGTGGGTTGCCGCGTGCCCAACGCCCACCTCGGTCCTCGGCCATGGAGCCGATTGCTTCAAGCGTCTCATTGGAGCAGCCCCAGTTGCGTGACTTGCCGCCTTTGCCGGGGCCATATCCCCAGGAGCCCTTGAAACAAGTTCAGTGGGACCGCCACCTGTCTTGAATGTATTCAAGCAGTTCACACCGACTAGCACGTTCCGCATGAGGCGTTCTGGTCTGTTCGCCGAGTCCACTCCATCCCGGAAGAGATCCCTCGGCGTCGTGGAGAGTGTTGCCTCTTTTTCCCAGTTTCCCGAGCGCCAACAGGCATGAGGTTGAAAGCACCAGTCCCTGTGCTCGCCCAAGTGATCCTGAGACTGGTGCGAGTATGAGCCATCGTTGAGGTAGTTATGAGGCTGCGATAGCCCTGTGCCATCCCCTCGTGGGACCAGGGCTTCCTCCGTAACTTTCGTAAGAACACGGGAGACAGGGACAGCCCGAAGGGCAGGACTTTGTACTGATATGCCCGTCCTTCGAAAGCAAACTGCAGGAATGGTCTGTGGCGCGGAAGGATTGAAACATTGGAAGTACGCGTCCTTCAGGTCGATCACTGCAAGCCAGTCTTGGGGATGGATACACCCGAAGATGCCTTTCTGCGTCAGCATCCTGAACTGGAGCCTGTGAAGGGCCCGGTTCACGACGTGCAGGTCCAAGATAGGTCTCAACCCACCGCCTTTCTTGGGTACAATAAAGTAAGGGCTGTAAAACCCCGACCTCATATTGGCTGGAGGGACCGGCTCTATCGCGTCCTTCGCCAGTAGGACTGCGATCTCTGCACGCAAGACAGGGGCATCTGCTGCTTTCACTGACGTAAAGTGGAACCGCCCCTGAACTGGGAGGGCGCCGGGCGAACTGAATCGCATAGCCGAGCCTGACGGTTCGAAGGAGCCGTCGAGACGGGCTGGGTAGCTCTAGCCATGCTCCCAGACACCACGCAAGTGGCATCAACAGAACTACAGGCGTACACGCAGTGGGGCAGCACGGAAAAACGCAGGGACCCAGCCCGGGCGTCTCTTGCCGGTCCGAGGCGGTGTCTGGTGTGTGTAACACTGACCTGCGTTTGAGCAGAGGGTGCGTGGGTAGTCCGTTGGTTCGTCCTCCCGATCCGCCCACTGCTGCTCACTGGCGAGAGAGGAGGGTGAGTGTGATACGTACTAGATCGTCCACAACCCCCCGTCCCCTCTGGGGACCCAAAAATAGAGGAATGCTCTTTGTCGAGAATTTGGGTACCACCGACCAAGGTCATTGGTGGAAAAGATTCTCCGCCCGGCCCTCCTCCGGGGGAGGGAGTGGTGTGCTTACCATCTCTTGAAGAGCACGTCCCTCCACCTCTGGTTCGCCCGTCTCCGGGCCTCTTGCTCTCTCGCTTGCCACCAGGTTTGGCGGGGGCCTGGATGGGTGGGGCGGCTGCCCTGCGACCGGCTCCACGGCACAGCTTTGCTGGAGGCCGCAGGAGCTCTGCTCTTGTTTGGCGGTGGCAGGGGGGGCTGCCCTCGGCGACGGCAGCAGCTGCATGCTGGGGCAGGATGTACCTGATGGCCTAAGTCTGCTTTGGTCAGTGGAGAACTGCTGGGTAAGTTCTCCACCGTGTCGCCGAAAAGGTCGGCCTGGGACACGGGGCGTTCAAGAATCGTGTCTTGTCCGTCTCGCGCATGTCATCCAGTCACAGCCAGAATTGGCGCTCCTGGACTACCATAGTGGACATGGCACGACCCAGAGACCGCGCCGTAAACTTCGTCGCTCGTGGTGCGAGGTCCGCCGCGGTTCGGAGTTCTCTGCGAACTTCTGGGTCTTGACCACCCTCGTGCAAGTCCGTCAGTGCCTTGGTCTGGTGCACTTGCAATCACGCCGTAGCGTGTAGGGCGGAGGCAGCTTCTCCACCGGTCGTATAGGCATTGCTGGCCAGCCGAGTACCTACAGACCCCGGGAGAGGAGGCACGGTTCTCCCTGCCGGGTGGAGGCGGTATTAGGGCACAATTGCATCGCAACCGACCACTCCACTGGGTGGACCCTTGTAACCCCCTAGCTGCCCTACCATTGAGGGTGGTGAGGGAGGAGGATCCAGTGAATCAGTTTCTGGCAGTAAAAAGGTGACGTCCCGGACCTTTGAGCGCACTCCTCTGGCAACCTCCGGGAAGAAAGGCCCCTAGGGCGGGTCGCGCTGGAACCAATCGCGGACCGCCCCTGGGAACCAATCGTGCACATCCTTGAGGTTCCCTCGGACACGGTGAAAGCTTCCTCGACCCTACCCCTACTGGCCGGGAAGCTAGCCATTATTTCGGATCGATCCAGGCATGCTAACGGTCCCCGGAGAGAGCCGCGCAGCCGAATTCCTTCATCCCCAGAAAAGTCTGGCTCATCCTCCGATGCTGCGACCGACATCCGATTGTCGGGGGGAGTCTCGGAAGAAACAGGTGGTACCCCCCTGGAGGGTCCAGCCTGCTCTTTTTGAGAGCTCCGCTGGTTTCGATGTGCCGGCGGGCTTGGGCATCCCCGGAGGGGAATTCCTCACCGTGACCGTAAGACCAGTCCTCCCACCGCTAGAAGAAGGACGCCCCCGGCTGCCATCAGAGGGAACCCCAGATCTAGGTGGTGGCACGGGCACTCCGGCCCCTTGCAGGTAACGGAGTCCGGTCCGCAACTCCAAGATGGTCATACACCCGCAATGGGAGCATGAATCATCCACGAAAACCACCTCAGCGTGCTTCATGCCCAGAAACGTGAGGCAGCGATCGTGACCATCACCCAGCGCCTGGTAACGACCGCATCCAGAACGCCCGGGTGATACGTTGTCTTAGCAAGACGTACATCGTCTTTATAAAGACGTAACGTCAAGTTTGCCAAGCAACGTCGTCTTTAGAGAGACGCACCCGAAATTGCTCTTTTAGGTGAAAAAGCTATTTTAGCGTGCTGAGGCACACAGGGGAGATGATCATTTCTTCTATCCCCGAGTTTTGCAACACAAACAGGGGGTAGTGCTGCCTGATGTGTGCAACCCACTCGACACAGGAACGACCACCGTTGAAGCGCCGTCCGCCAACACGAAGAGTTCTCCAAGAGCGTGCTGAACTCGTTCAGTCTTCTCTCCGTAGAGTAGTCAGGAGCGGAACGATGTGATCGCTCGGCTCCGAAGCGAAAAGCTGAATATGCACTGCACCTGCTGCCTACTTATACTCACGCTGTGATCAGCAGCAGCTGGATGCAATAATCGCATGCCAATGTGCATTGGCTCGTTTAGTTTACACTCGAAGTAGATTGGTCCCTCTAAGCGAGATCCCAATTTCGTCGGTCCTCCGACGTGACGTCGAGAGTGACCGACTGAAAGGGAACAGTATTTAAAACATGGTGGCTAATGTGTTCAACCAACTACCATGTAAACTTGAAAGAGGCTGACTTAAAAAGCTTGTTAGAGAATCAGTATGCCTGAAAGACTAAAGCTGGATGCGTGTGTTTGTCCTGTGTGGCCACAACTCAGAGCCTTTCAACATTGTGACAGTTGTCTGTTCTCACACAGCTTTTATAGACCAGACAACAGCTGTGTAGTCTGGCCTATAAGAGCTTTTTGAGAAAAGAAAAACTGTCACAACATTGAAAGGCTCTGTGGATGACCAGAGATGAGGAGTTAAGCACGACCGCCTCACGCTCCTCACTCAGACCCACTGTCACACGAACTGACATTTACTGCCAAAATACAGTAATATGATTCCTCTCTTGATCTGAGAGTGACTCTGCAATGAGCAAACCATAATTTAAAAATGTAAAAACCTATTAGGATGCCATTCACTGATATCTTACATAAACATGGATAAGACGAATAAAAGCAAAGCACAGAACATAATGCTCATTGTGCTTGTGGTATTACGTTTCCATACGTTCTTAGGAGCTTTATTAGATTAATTTATGTTTAATTCAATATTCTGATCACATTAGCTGCCTATTAGTCACTCTTCATTTATATCACCACTGAAAATGAAAAGGAGACAGTGAGATGTTTATCTTGATCTCGTCTCATGCAGACAGACCCTGTCAACCCTGTCACAAATATATGTATTTCTCATTGTTATGGGGTTGTAAACTTGTGACAGGGTTGAGTTATTTGCTTCATTTATTAATAATTTTAATGAAAAAAAAAATTGTCATGGTTTCAGTAAATATATATACGCCAAACTCATGACAACTCATATTTTTGTTTAAATATAATTTGTTTATGTAATATGTCCACTTATACGTTGACAAGCATCATACATCAGAAACTGCAGCCACATTTTCAGCAGAAAGACAATGTTGGCCATGCAGATTATGGTGCCCAGAAAAAAAAACATATACAATGTTACAATCTGACAAGAAACAAACCACATGTTATTTAAGGCAATGTATCCCTTCAAATGTGTTACAGTCTTCAACCCAGTCACACCTTGTCACATTAATATCTTTAGAAAAATATAGGGAAGACAATTAAGAACAAAAGCATTTCTTGCTGATTACCATCTGATATGTTAAGGGCTAAAACAATACAATTGTGGTTTTAGTTAAAATTTTAAATTAAAAATATTTTTTACAAAAATAAAGAGACCGTAGACATAATTTGTGTGTGTGTGTGTTTTTTTTACTTCAGTCCTATAAAAATGTGAAAATTATGATAAATCTTGCATTTATCATAAAGCTGAAAAAATGTGAAAATAATAAAAGGTCTTTAATGTCTAAGGTGGGAAAATATGATTTTTGGAGGTTAGATATGTGCCTAATGATGTGGGGTATTTAGAAGTTGAATCACATGTAGTTGAAAAAAATGTGTATTCCAAGTTGAAACGTTACCGAATCCCAGGAATGACCCAAAACATTTTTAATGAGGAAGAAACCACTAAAAGTTCTCCTTTATTTTGCTCTGAGTTACACCTTTCCCCTGTATTTTAAAAAACATTTTTTATGTGCTGACTGTTCAGAGACATGGTGTGCTTCAAGAAGACTCACAGTTTTGAGTTTTAGGGGACACCAGGGTTTATTCTACCTCACAATGTCTTACTTCTGCTTTGTTGCCAGCTCTTGCGTGCCAGCGAGGTGCTGATGCAACATTCGGGGGACGTATGACAGCATGCGTGCGTGTGTGTGTGAGGCTGTGCCAGCACTCTCTGTGTTGAGTGCCCCCTGAGCCTGCTGGAGAATGTGTCAGATACAAAGACATCAATGCCTTCACACTTTACAGGACAGATAGAGTGATATGACATAAATTAACAAAAATTAATAATATAATATCAATGGAAACTTTCAATCAAATTGTGTTATAGTTGTGTGTTATTGTAATATGATATAATAGATGATATATATATAATATATATATCATAGTAAAAAATATTCTATATATATATATATCTGTATATATACATTACCGTTTTTCCTATTTCAATGGTCTTTCAAAATCATACTAATATGCTGATTTAACTGTTTAAGAAACATTTCTTGTTATTATCAATGTTGTTAAAACGTTGTGATGCTTAATTATTTTTTGTGGAAATTGTTATTAAGATTAAGATTACGAAAGAAAGAAAGAAAGAAAGAAAGAAAATTTTTTTACAAGGATGCGTTAAATTGATCAAAAGCAAGAGTAAATACAAAATATTTCTATTTCAAATAAATGCTTT
>JADLZN010011459.1:7078-37494 GCA_018155175.1 Sinocyclocheilus anophthalmus
TCTACGCAATGCTTACAACTTAATCCGCATTCGAGAGGGGGACGAATGGAAGACAGCATTCTCCACCACTAGTGGGCACTACGAATACCGGGTTATGCCCTTCGGCCTGGCAAACAGTCCCTCGATCTTCCAATCCTTCATGAATGATGTTTTTCGGGACATGCTCAACAGATGGGTGATCGTGTACATCGACGACATCCTGATCTATTCAAATTCCCCGGAACAACACATTCGTCATGTCCGATCTGTACTAGAGCGCCTCGTTCATTATCGACTCTACGCTAAAGCGGAGAAATGCGAATTCCATCAGAGAAGCACAACGTTTCTGGGGTATGTGATCAGCCAGGAGGGGGTAGCGATGGATGAGAGGAAGGTCAGGGCAGTTCTGGAATGGCCGCTTCCCCAGACAGTCAAGGATTTACAACGCTTCCTGGGGTTCGTGAACTTCTACAGGCGATTTATCAGGAACTTCAGTTCAATCGCCGCGCCTTTGACCGCCATGACTAAGCGAGATAAACGTCACCCCACTAAACTGACCTGGTCTTCGGAAGCACAACAGGCATTCAAGGAACTAAGGACTCGGTTTACTTCAGCACCTATCCTCCGACATCCTGATCCAGAACGCCCATTCGTTGTCGAGGTCGACGCCTCTAACACTGGGGTCAGTGCGATACTTTCCCAACGTCACGGATCCCCAGCAAAGATGTACCCTTGCGCCTTCTCACGCAAGCTAACCACTGCCGAACGAAATTACGACGTGGGCAACCGTGAACTTCTGGCCATGAAATTAGCACTAGAGGAATGGCGCCACTGGCTGGAGGGGGCATCACATCCATTTCTAGTCCTCACCGATCACAAAAACCTCGAATACCTACGCTCGGCCAAACGATTGAACCCCCGACAGGCAAGATGGGCGTTATTCTTTACAAGATTTCAGTTCACTGTATCATACAGACCCGGCACTAAGAATACCAAAGCCGACGCCCTCTCGCGTCAAGCGGAGGAGACGTGCTGCTCGGACGTCAATGAAAGTATAATTCCTGAGAACCTCCTCATCGCACCTGTACAGTGGGACATCATGACCGAAGCAAACAACTTGAATCTCCAGAATCCGCCACCGCCTGAAAGCCCCCACAATCTAACCTATGTTCCTGAATCACTACGAGAGCGTCTATTGACACAAGTACATGTTCTGCCCAGCTCGGGACACCCCGGAATCGCTGCCACTGCACATCTGCTCCAAAACCGATTCTGGTGGCCCACTCTGCTATCTGATACCACCAAATACGTCCAAAACTGCATTACCTGCAACACTACTAAATCACCCAGACAACTACCAGCAGGCCTATTACAACCATTGCCCACGCCACAACGGCCTTGGTCTCACATCGCCATCGACTTCATCACCGACCTACCCAGCTCTCAAGGTAATACCACTATACTTACGATTATAGACCGATTTCCAAAGCATGCCGTCTAATTCCCCTGCCTAAACTCCCCACGTCATTTGAAACTGCTGAATTACTATGCAATCATGTGTTTCGTTTCTATGGTCTGCCTGAGGACATTGTCTCAGACCGGGTCCCCAGTTCACCTCAAGGGTATGGAATGCCTTCTTCAAACACCTCAGTGTAAACATCAGCCTCACACCCGGCTATCATCCTCAGTCCAACGGACAGACAGAGCGCCTGAATCAGGAGATCATACGGTTCCTTCGATCGTATTGCCAGCAACGACAACCAGACTGGAGCAGGTACTTGTTTTGGGCGGAATATTCTCAGAATTTCCTCATGAAACCCGCCACAGGGGTGACTCCCTTTAGGTGCATGCTGGGCTTCCAACCGCCCTTGTTCCCCTGGGCTGGCGAGCCCACCGACCTCCCTTCAGTCACAGACTGGCTACAACGCAGTGAGGAGGTCTGGGACCGAGCCCATACTCATTTGCTACAATGCGTTAGAGGACAGCCAAACCCATTGGCCTGGGGCGTATTCGGGACTGGGGCGTTGGTGTCGGTTGGCCTGTTGTGCTGTTCTTCTAACGGCATGTAGCAAATGAGTATGGGCTCGGTCCCAGACCTCCTCACTGTGTTGTAACCAGTCTGTGACTGAAGGGAGGTCGGTGGGCTCGCCAGCCCAGGGGAACAAGGGCGGTTGGAAGCCCAGCATGCACCTAAAGGGAGTCACCCCTGTGGCGGGTTTCATGAGGAAATTCTGAGAATATTCCGCCCAAAACAAGTACCTGCTCCAGTTGGGTTGTCGTTGCTGGCAATGCAATCGAAGGAACCGTATGATCTCCTGATTCAGGCGCTCTGTCTGTCCGTTGGACTGAGGATGATAGCCGGATGTGAGGCTAATGTTTACATTGAGGTGTTTGAAGAAGGCAGTCCATACCCTTGAGGTGAACTGGGGACCCCGGTCTGAGACAATGTCCTCAGGCAGACCATAGAAACGAAACACATGATTGCATAGTAATTCAGCAGTTTCAAATGACGTGGGGAGTTTAGGCAGGGAAATTAGACGGCATGCTTTGGAAAATCGGTCTATAATCATAAGTATAATGGTATTACCTTGAGAGCTGGGTAGGTCGGTGATGAAGTCGATGGCGATGTGAGACCAGGGCTGTTGTGGCGTGGGCAATGGTTGTAACAGGCCTGCTGGTAGTTGTCTGGGTGATTTAGTAGTGTTGCAGGTAATGCAGTTTCGGATGTATTTGGTGGTATCAGATAACAGAGTGGGCCACCAGAATCGGTTTTGGAGCAGATGTGCAGTGGCAGCGATTCCAGGGTGTCCCGAGCTGGGCAGAGCATGTACTGTCTCTTAGTGATTCAGGAACATAGGTGAGATTGGGAGGACTTTCAGGAGGTGGTGGACTCTGGAGGTTCAAGTTGTTTGCTTCGGTCATGATGTCCCACTGTACAGGTGCGATGAGGAGGTTCTCAGGAATTATACTTTCATTGACGTCCGAGAAGCACGTCTCCTCCGCTTGACGCGAGAGAGCGTCGGCCTTGATATTCTTGGTGCCGGGTCTGTATGATACAGTAAACTGAAATCTCGTAAAGAATAACGCCCATCTTGCCTGTCGGCGGTTCAATCGTTTGGCCGAGCGTAGGTATTTGAGGTTTTTGTGATCGGTGAGGACTAGAAATGGATGTGATGCCCCCTCCAGCCAGTGGCGCCATTCCTCTAGTGCTAATTTCATGGCCAGAAGTTCACGGTTGCCCACGTCGTAATTCCGTTCGGCGGTGGTTAGCTTGTGTGAGAAGAAGGCGCAAGGGTACATCTTTGCTGGGGATCCGTGACGTTGGGAAAGTATCGCACTGACCCCAGTGTTAGAGGCGTCGACCTCGACAACGAATGGGCGTTCTGGATCAGGATGTCGGAGGATAGGTGCTGAAGTAAACCGAGTCCTTAGTTCATTGAATGCCTGTTGTGATTCCGAAGACCAGGTCAGTTTAGTGGGGTGACATTTATCTCGCTTAGTCATGGCGGTCAAAGGCGCGGCGATTGAACTGAAGTTCCTGATAAATCGCCTGTAGAAGTTCGCGAACCCCAGGAAGCGTTGTAAATCCTTGACTGTCTGAGGAAGCGGCCATTCCAGAACTGCCCTGACCTTCCTCTCATCCATCGCTACCCCCTCCTGACTGATCACATACCCCAGAAACGCTGTGCTTCTCTGATGGAATTCGCATTTCTCTGCTTTAGCGTAGAGTTGATACTGAACGAGGCACTTTAGTACCGATCTGACATGACGAATGTGTTGTTCCAGGGAATTTGAATAGATCAGGATGTCGTCGATGTACACGATCACCCATCTGTTGAGCATGTCCCGAAAAACATCATTCATGAAGGATTGGAAGATCGAGGGACTGTTTGCCAGGCCGAAGGGCATAACCCGGTATTCGTAGTGCCCACTAGTGGTGGAGAATGCCGTCTTCCATTCGTCCCCCTCTCGAATGCGGATTAAGTTGTAAGCATTGCGTAGATCTAACTTGGTGTAGTATTTGGCCTGGCAGAGCTGTTCTAGCGCTGCTGGAACCAAAGGTAGAGGATAACGAAATTTTACAGTAATGTCATTAAGGCCACTGTAATCAATGCAGGGCCGCAACCCTCCGTCCTTTTTCTTTACAAAGAAGAACCCCGCCGAGGCAGGAGAAGTCGAGGGTCGAATAAATCCTTCAGCCAGTTCCTCCTCTATATAGGCTTTCATAGCTTCGGATTCAGGTTGTGCTAGTGGAAAGATTCTCCCCTTTGGAGGGGTGGCGCCAGGTATCAGATCTATGGTGCAATCGACGGATCGGTGAGTTGGAAGTTGTAAAGCCTTTCTCTTACTGAAGGCTTCTGCTAGATCGGCATATTCGGAGGGCAGGTTTAATTCGTCGGTGGTTTGAACAGATGGAACTGAATCCTTGAGGTGTGACCGTGTGATCCTTGATAAACAGTGGTCTTGACAGGTAGCATCCCATTGAACGATTTGTCCCTCTCTCCAGGAAATGCATGGGTTGTGGGTGCGCAGCCAGGGTAGTCCAAGAATGATCGCATGATTAGAAGACTGGATGACGTAGAATTTGATATTCAGAATGGAGTCCGAGTGAAGTTGGAGGGCTTCGGTGATACGTAATACTTTCCCATCTCCGATGGGTCGGCCGTCTAGCGCCTCCACTGCCAAAGGGAAATTACAAGGGGTAAGTGTGAGATTATGTTGCAGGGCGAATTCATGTGAAACAAAGTTTCCAGCTGACCCGGAATCTAACAGGGTTGTAGAGGTAATTGTTTTATTACTGACAATTATTTCAACCGGCAACATTATGCTTGAAGGGCAAGTAGTGATATGATTGTTGACACTCACCGGTCGGGGTTTGGATGATGGACGGACCGGGCAGGAGGATATCATGTGCCCAGCCTGACCAAAGTAGAGGCACAGTTGGTTCTGCATTCAGCGCTCACGTTCTTCGGGAGTGAGGTGAGTGAAGCCCAGCTGCATGGGCTCTGGTATGGCATTGGTCTCTGGCGTGAATCAAGGCATGGACCGGGTAGGACGTCGTGAGCGGATCAAATTGTCAATTTGAATGGCGAGTTCAATGAATTGACTCAAACTTTTCCCCTCATCTCGGCAAGCCAACTCCGACTGGAGCTCCGAATTTAGTCCCCTCCGAAACAGGAGTGTTTTAATGTGTCCTCGATCCAACCTGTCTGGGGCGGCAGGGTGCGAAAGGACAGAGCTATACTCGGCTTTAGGTCTGTCCTTCCTTGCAAAAGTGGCAAACGTTGGTCTCCCTGCCACTTTTCCCATCGCGGGATGTCAAAGACTTGCGCGGAAGTGTGGAAAATGTGGTGAAAGGGGGAAATAAGAAGACCCGTCCCACTCCCCAAACAGAGGTTATCCTCCCTTAGCCCAATCCAGCGCCCTCCCTGTGAGCAATGAACACACAAAGGCAATGCGGCTAGAGTCTGTGGGGTACAGCGAGGGCTGTTGATTAACGAAGAGCGAACACTGAAGCAAGAACCCTTTGCATCTGGCGGGGTCTCCATCAAATTTCTCTGGGAAAGCTAGTCGTGGGCTCACTGGGGATGTGGGTAATGTTAGGGGTGGCGTGGAGTGGCTAGGCGCCGGGGCTGGAGCGGCTACAGCCGCGGCTGGCGTTATTTGTAGACCTTGCAGCGCCTTTACTAGCTCCTCAGTGAGTGAGGTAAGCCGGTTCAGTTGGTGGTGATGCATGGCGAGCTGTGTGGACTGCGCAGATAGCTCAGTGGATAATTGAGTGAGTGCTGCTGGATTGCTGTGTGGCGAAGTCTTCTGTTGCGAATCATCATCAGAGTCAGGATCCATTTGCAGCATTTTTATTGCGTAAACAGACAAGACAGGGTCAATCACCAGCAGATACAATAGCGAGGGCTAGGCTGAGACAGAACGTGGGATGGGCAGGAGGTCGAGGCAGGCGGCAGACAGACACAGTAGAAGAACAATCCAAGTCAGGGCAGGCAGAGACAGATCACAGTACGATAAACAGTCCAAGGTCAAACGAATAGGCAAGATACAGGGTAAACATTCAGAAGTGACAGCCGGGGCAAATCAAGACTTCACAATGAGTTGCTGTGAGTGTTTGGCTTATATGTGTGTGTGCGTGCAATCAGTCCCAGGTATGAGGCATGATGGGAACTGGAGTCTGAATGGATGAAGTCAATATTCGGGAGAGAGTTCCCTCTGGTGGTGAGGAGGAGTCGGTACGGAAGCCTCCTCTGTAACAACATTCTAGCATTGTACAGGAAATATTAACTCCAAAAATGAAAAGTTGATGTTTATCTGCTTACCCCCAAGGCGTCCAAGATGTAGGTTTAGGGCTGTGCAAAAAAAATTGAATGCAGTTTTCATGCGCATCTACTAACAAGCTACACAAAATCGCATTCAAAATCGCAGGCGATTCATTGCCGATTTTGAACGAGATTTTGTGTAGCTTGTCAGTGAACTATGGCTCTGTGTAGTAAATGCCGCTCCATCTGAAAGCACGTGCTGGAGATTTACTACTAATCACAGAACCTGCTTTACTGATGAGATGAGCATTAAAATCGCATTCGATTTTTTGCACAGTCCTATGTAGGTGACTTTGTTTATTCAGTATAACACAAACGAAGATTGTTTACAGTTTTTTACGAGGCTTAACACTAAAAATATAAACTTTCCAACAATTAGCAAAACCTTACACTCAAGGAGCAAAACACAAGGCTAGATTTGCACAACTGTAAGCACATTGTCAGCTTCACACTATTTGCAAAACACTAAACACGCTTGTATACATCAGACACAGAAGTATATCATGATGTCACTTCCTTGCAATTCCAAAGCACTGACTGTCAAATTACCACACCTATGAGCCAATCTGTTAAACACAGCCATCAGGTGCACAAACACATGATTGCTCAATTGTAGACACACCAATCAGGTTTAAGCACTATAAAAATGCAGCAGGTAGGTTCACCTGCCTTCAACCAAAATGGAAGGAGTCAGAAGAAGAGTGAGGGTGAGAGGAAGAGTACACAGAGGAGGAGAAGGAGGTAGATGAAGAGGCAGAGGAAGACCTGAAGCAGGAGGAGAACGTGCACAAAGAAGAAGAGGACCAAACTTATCAAATGACATTCGTGCAACACTAGTGGACCATGTTGTGAACCACGGATTGACACTGAGGGAGGCTGGACTGAGAGTTCAGCCAAATCTTAGCAGATATACAGTGGCATCTGTCATAAGGACTTTTCGACAGGAAAACAGGTAAAAGATCTGTCTACAGTTACAGTAATCAGCCGCTTATTGTATGCACCATATCAGCACTTGTGATACCCCTTCCTGTGACATTGTACAGTAAGTTACATGTATTATTCTCTACATAGGATTGAGGGTCGGGAACAACAAGGAGGAAGGCGGCCCATATTCACGCAAGAACAAGAGAGAGAGATAATAAACATGGTTTTGGCCAATAATGCTATCAGGCTCAGAGAACTACAAGCAAACATTATCGGTGACCATGCCATTTTCAATAATGTCCATCAGGTCTCTCAGTCAACACTGGCACGCATCCTGAAAAGACATCAGGTTCAAATGAAACAACTTTATCAAGTGCCTTTTGAGCGGAATTCAGAGAGGGTCAAACGGCTGCGGCATGAGTATGTGGAGGTTTGTATTGTTCACTTTAGCACTGTGATGTTGCATACTCCACACATTACTTTTTTTACATTGACTGTAATATACTAGACCTATCCTGAACTACACAATGTTGTCTTTCACTGTATTTCAGAGAGTTTTGCAAATGGATGCTGAGGAAATCCTGCATGAATTCATATATATTGATGAGGCAGGGTTCAACCTCACAAAAGTGTAGGGATTTCTATCATATACGGACACTACTATTATGCCCCTATCAGCCATCATGAGGTTTGCTAATCACCCAGCACATGATTCCAATATTCTGGGTCGACTTCCTGCCAGTCTTGTCATCATCTACTCAGAGGAGTGATTAAAGACTGATTCAATCAAGAGACAACAAAGCTTTCTTTGTATCAAGGACTGAAAAGGTTCGTTCACAACATATAGAAACCACGATGTCTTGTGACCACCAATGTATGGAACTATTATATCCCAAACAGGAAAAGGACAGTAAATTAACTAGTGCCCTCAGGCCCGATCTAGACGTGACTAACACATGACTCCCATCACATCTGCTTCCTGAAACCCCAACGAACCCGCGTCCTTGTTACAACAAAAGAAACAGAACCTTGCATGACAATTTTAAAAGACAATCGTTTAAAACTCACAAGTAGTGAAAATTTATCCACTGTATGTGTTATGCCATATATATATATATATATTATATATTTTATGTGTTTATTGGAATCTATGATATTTTAATATTTGCCTTATAACTCGTTTTAGCAGACAAAGCATTTAATATGCGTGTAAGATATGTGAAGTTTAATATTGGGTGAGAGCTTGTCTTATTCGCCGAATATTGGTGTTAGTGAAACTTTTATATTATGTATCATTCTCTGGTGATAATACTTTTATCAGAAGTTATGTAAAACATCCAGAAGTACGCCCCATGGGGGCATGTGACTTGTGCATAAAAAAAGGAACCACACAGGGCGTGGCTAAGCCTGCAACAGCGTCCGATTGGACAATCCACGTCGATGTGGCGGACCAAAGGTCAGCCTGCTTAAAATGGACACAATGCTCTTGCTCGGTGCTCGCTCTCTCACTCAAAAGAACTTTGCCTTTCACCTTGGTGAGCGCGACAAAGCGCCCACGCCACGCCGTGTAATCATCGAACAAGCAGAGGGACCATCTAAGAACTAAAACACTTCAGTTGAAGCTTCGTAACTCTGCAGAGCGCAAAGTCTTGCAAACTCAGGCTTTAAGCAGGACTGCTGAAGCCTCTTCCGTAACCCGGCAACCAACCAACCCAACGAGGGCCTTCCCAAAAGGACGTCATTCAAACGTCATTCCGACGTCACCGCAAACAGCCAATCAGCGAAGGAATTTCCCTCAACAGACATCCAGGAAGCCCGAATCACCTCAGCTTTTCAGCTGTCAACCAAGCAGAACGCAAGTAAACAAACAAAATCTTATCTCTGCTACACTGGTTTCGAGCTAATTTAAGCAGTAAAATTAAGACAAATTCTCTGCTTTGTGAAGTCTCTCAGGTGAATTTTAATCACTTGTGAAAACGAGTTAGAACTTTAAAACTTCATGCAACCCCGTCAACTCTCATTCTAAAGAAACTTTATGTTTGTGTGTATGTGTGTTTTAGATTAGTTTAATGTAATCTAGAATAGCCAAAAAATTATTGTTTTAATTTATAAAGAAGTATTGTCTGGTGTCATATAATTTGGAAGTTAAAACTTTTGCCAAAAAGATCCCTTGCTAGCTAGCTCGTAGCTTACTTATAATAATTACTCTAAAGCTTACGAAATTATTATAAGTGTGTTAACCGTGGCCAGGAAAACACCTATTTAATTTGTTAAAATATACTGGGAATCACCGGCTCGCTGGACGACCCTTGTTTTAAAGTGTAAACTATCAGATTTGAATTCGGTTTTAATCAGGTTGACTCAGAATTTTCAGATTTGAGTCCTTTTAAAACCTGAATGAATTAATAATAATTAATTCCCAACAATTACAAATGAGTTAATTTCATTACAAAAGCAAGAAGGAGAGGCAGAAATATCATTGGTCACAGGGCTATAATCAATGTCCCAGTGCAACGTGGGGGTAACATCACCCTTTGCGCTGCCATTTCACAGCATGGGGCTCTCCTCTGTCATGCCAATATGGGCCCTTACAACACACCTCACATTCTCACATTTTTGGACCGATTGCACCACATCATCTCAGCAGGTAATTAAATGCACCAGATACAATACACTGTCATCTGAGACAATGTGTCATTCCACCGCTCTGCTTTGGTCCAGAACTGGTTTCAACACCATCCACAGCTGACAGTACTATACTTCCACCATACTCTCTGTTTCTAAACCCTATCGAAGAGCTTTTCTCTGCATGGCGGTGGAAGGTTTACGATCTCCAGCCCCAGGCTCAGGTACCCCTCATTCAGGCCATGGAGGACAACTGTGACCAAGTCGACGCCGCAGCTGTGCAAGAATGGATTCGACATTCAAGACGGTTCTTCACGCGTTGTCTTGCTAATGAGGATATTGCTTGTGATTGTTGATGAAATTCTCTGGCCAGATCCAGTTAGGCGAAGAGATAATGTATAGTATGTTTACTGTAGTATTTTCTGTACAATATTGTCATTTTTTCAGATTATTTTTTATGTTTGTTGTTATTTACTGTAATTGTAACCTGTACTGGATACAGTATTTTACGTTTGTCTGTTGTTTGCTGAGCTAACAGTGTTATGCACACTACTGTAGTAGCATGACAACTGGGACATGTTTTGCTGTGATTCTCCATGTTGACTGATTTGGTTATATGGAGAGAAATCAATGATCTTTTCATCAGTCTGCAGCATTGGTCTTGTGTAATGTTTGGTGAACTATTGTATAGTTGCACTTTCTCTGTGTACTTCATTGACAGTACTCTAATCACTGAGATTTAGACTTGCTAAAAGTGTTTTAGGTTAGCAACAGCAGTGTGTAACTGGTTCTAAAAGATTAAAGTCATATGAAATGTGAGTGTTTCGTATGGTAACAAAATATTGTTTTTATAAAATTGTGTATAGTTTTGACAAAAGTGTCCCATTTTGCAAATGATCTGAAGTGTTGTGCTACTTTGGTGTAGGGTTGTGTTAATTGTGTGTAGTGTTTTGACAAACCGGGCCCTGTTTCAAAGTGTGCTTAAGCAATCTGTAAAAAAAAATATATTCTAATGGAAATGAAATGGGTTCATGGCTTTGAGAGTAAAAAAAAAAACATACACAAACAAAACCAAATTAAACCCTGCGGCTCATGACTATACATTGATGTGTAAAGACACGAAACGATCGGTCTGTGCAAGAAACTGAACAGTATTTATATATTTTTTTTTTTACCTCTGATGCACTGCAATGTCTGAACAGTCCTGAGCGCGTCCTGAGTAGTGATGTTCGGTTCTTGAACGAATCGTTCTTTTGAGCCGGTTCTCAGGAAGTAACCGGTTGAGCCGGTTCACAAATCAAACCGAATCGAACTTTAGTTCAACTGGGTTGATAACGCAGGACGCACAGCCGAAGTAGCACGTCCAACTCAAAAAGAACCGAATGAGCCGGTTCAACCAACTGTCGAAGTTTGCCGAGGATTACCGAGGACTCAAAAAGAACCGAATGAGCCGTGGCGAAGTTTGCAGAGCAATACCGAAGATTCTGATTGAGTTGACGATACTGTGCAAGCCTGAGGCGCGTACTGGAAATATGCTTATGTTATTAATTTACATTTTAGTAAAACCTGAAAAAACCTTTCTGTCGAGTGATGTAAATTTTAATAAATTTTACAATAGTTTATTGTGCATTCATATTATATTTAAAGTTGCTTAAAAATCAAGGAGTTTATACGACTGGTTTATTCATTCTTTATAGTGTAGACATGTAGAACATATATGCGTTTGTGCATCAATGTCTGTAATGTGTGCTGTAGGTGTGAAACTTTTAGGAATCTTATCCAAGTTGTAGGCTAGTCAATATTGGTCAGTCAGTCGTATCTGAGGATCCGTGAATGAAACTGTGACCACAAACTCCATTAACTTAAGTGAATTATATGGCAATAATCAGCAATATGCTTTCATACAAATAACTTTATTTTTGAATGTCTCAAATATGTGTTGACACAAATTATTTATTTGAATTTTTCATTGATACAAGATGGCACTGAGTTGTTAGAAAAGAAATGCGTAGTGACGTTATTGCTTGATGACGTCAGGAACCGATGAATCGGCTTTTTGAACCAGTTCAACAAGCCGATCTGTCCGAAAAGAACCGGTTCATGGAAATGAATCGGCTTTGCATCACTAGTCCTGAGCGCATCCTCGACAGCCGGCGCGTGATGCGTCTTCTTCTTTTTCTTGTTTTACGGCAGATCGCAGACTTATAAGTTATTACTGCCACCTATCTCTCAAATGAACCATTGGCACTATCTACAATCTTATTAATTAGGAATGTCAATGGTCCATTTGAAAGATACAAATTTCCATTTGATGTTTGCAAATTTGGTACGTGTTTTCTAAAAGTTTAAACCGTTTTAACTTTGCATGGCTACATATCTTGTGTGACACGTGAGTGCAGCAGTCATATTTGTCTGACTAAAAATGCGCTGAATATGCATCTGTGTGAATGGCTTGGTTTCGGTTTTCACCTAATCAAGATCTTCTCCGCATTTGAGCTTCTATATTTCTCTAATATTTTGAATGCATAAAGCAGCAACTGCATGTCTCGTGGGCTAGAGTAGACTAACAAAACATTCAAATGCAACAAAGTCACTTACATCATCACCGCATCTCGCGCACCACCGATGACGCTCCCTGACGCACACCTAACATTCAAATGCAAATGTTTAATTTAAATTCGACTAATATTAATTTTTATTATTCACAATCTCCTCACACGGGAAGGCACAAGCACTCAAATTCAGCATGTGTTTGACGTGTGCGTCGGTCACTCATAGCACGTGCCTATATCGTGCACTATATCTAACATTTTTTATCGTTATCGAAGAAGGTGTACTGTCGATAAATATCGATACTGTTTTATCGCCCAGGCCTAATATATATATATAAATTGCTTTTGTTAATTGAAATAAACCTGAAATAAAATAAAAATATGAGATAGAACTATTTAAAATATATTAGTGGCAACTAACTGAAATGAAATCAATTTAAGGACTGTGAATGTTATTGAACATTCAATAATGGGGAAGCGAGCTCAGGAAGCGCGGATTCAGAACAGCGCTGCCTAGCATCCATCTGGCAAATCTCCGCTCTCTACCCAACAAAACGGACGAACTTCTTCTGCTCTCCCGGACAAATAAGGATTTTTCACACTCTGCTGCTCTGTGTTTCACGGAAACCTGGCTGAATGACACCATTCCGGACAGCGCGCTACAACTGCCAAGCTTTCAGCTGTTTAGAGCAGACCGCGAGGCAGAATCAACGGGGAAATCGCGCGGCGGCGGGACATGTTTTTACATCAATGAAAGGTGGTGTATAGATGTTACAGCGTTAAAGAAGATGTGCTGTTCCGATCTAGAAGCGCTTTTCATTAACTGTAAGCCGTTCTATTTGCTGCGGGAGTTTCACTCTTTCATTCTCGTGAGTATTTACATTCCTCCGCAAGCGCATGTGAGCTCAGCTTTACAGAAACTCACTGATCATATCACAGAGACAGAGCAACAACACCTGGACTCTGTTTTAATCATTCTCGGGGACTTTAATAAAGCAAATCTTTCCCGTGAACTGCCAAAATACAGACAGCATGTTACATGTCCCACCAGAGACAGTAATATACTGGACCATTGTTACTCCACAATAAAGGATGCATATCGCTCATTCCCAGAGCCGCTGTAGGACTCTCTGACCACTGCCTGGTTCATCTTATACCGACTTACAGGCATAAAGTCTGTAAAGAGATGGACCAACGAAACAGAGCAGGCATTACAAGCCTGTTTCGACTGCACTGATTGGATTTGAAGCTGCCACCAACGATCTGGACGAGCTCACGGAATCTGTAACATCATATATCAGTTTCTGTGAAGACATGTGCATCCCTACCATGACTCATTTAACATTCAACAATGATAAGCCATGGTTTACAGCAAAACTCCGTCATCTTCGTCAGGCCAAAGAGGACGCCTACAAAAGGGGGGACAGAGTCTTGTACAATCAGGCCAGAAACACACTGAATAAGGAGATTAGAGTGGCCAAGAGGAACTACGCTAAAAAGCTAGAACACCAGTTTTCTGCCAATGACCCTGCATCAGTGTGGAAAGGCCTGAAAGACATCATCAACTACAAGACACCATCCCCAGCACTGAGGCCAATCAACAACTTGCTAAAGACCTGAATGAGTTTTACGGTAGATTTGAAACTCACAGTCTCACACCCCACACCCGTTCTGACCATCTCTCTACACAAACATTAATACCTCCAGCAACCCCCCTCTCCCCCACTCCTACGCTTCAGATCAGTGAGGATGATGTGCGCCAGGTCTTCAGAAAGAACAAAAGAATAAAGGCACCAGGCCCAGATGGTGTTACACCAGCCTATCTAAAAACCTGTACTGACCAGCTGGCCCCCATCTTCACAAAGATCTTCAACAGATCACTGCTGTGCAAAGTTCCCTGCTGCTTCAAAAGCTCCACCATCATCCACATCCCAAAGAAATCCAAAATTACAGAACTAAATGACTACAGGACTGTGGCTCTAACGTCTGTGGTCATGAAGACATTCGAGAGGTTGGTGTTGGCTTATCTGAAGGACATTACTGGACTCTTACTTGACCCCCTGCAGTTTGCTTACAGAGCAAACAGGTCCATGGATGATGCAGTCAACATTGCACTGCATTATATCCTACAACATCTAGACAAACCAGAGACTTATGTGAGGATCCTGTTTGTGGACTTCAGCTCCGCTTTCAACACTATCATCCCAACACTCCTCCAGACCAAACTAACACAGCTCTCTGTCCCTAGCTCTATCTGCCAGTGGATCACCAGCTTTCTGACAGATAGGCAAAAGCTAGTGAGAATTGGTAAATTCACATCCAACAGCCGCACCATCAGCACTGGCGCCCCTCAGGTTTGTGTTCTCTCCCAACTGCTCTTCTCCCTCTACACCAACGACTGCACCTCTAAAGACCCTCTGTCAAGCTCCTGAAGTTTGCAAACGACACCACACTCATCGGCCTCATTCAAGGACGGTGACGAGTCTGCTTACAGACAGGAGGTTAAGAGCTGGCTGTCTGGTGCAGTCTTTACAACCTGGAGCTTAACACGCTCAAATCTGTGGAGATGATCGTGGACTTCAGGCGGAACCCCCCTGCACTCCCCCCACTCACAATCATGGACAGCACTGTAACGACAGTAGAGACATTCAGGATCCTGGGCACCACTATCTCTCAGGACCAGAAGTGGGACACTCACATAGACTCCACTGTTAAAAAGGCCCAGCAGAGGATGTACTTCCTTCACCAGCTGAGGAAGTTCAACCTGTCACAGGAGTTGCTGAAACAGTTCTACTCAGCCGTCGAGTCTGTTCTGTGCACTTCAATAATTGTCTGGTTTGGTTCAGCTACAAAATCTGACATCAGAAGACTACAGAGAACGGTTTGGACTGCTGAAAGGATTATTGGCGCCCCCCTGCCTACCCTCCAAGAACTATATACATCCAGAGTGAGGAAAAGGGCTCAGAAAATCACTCTGGATCCATCACATCCAAGCCATCTCCTTTTTGAACTTTTGCCATCTGGTCGGCGTTACAGAGCAACGAAATACCTGGACAGCCAGGCACAAGAACAGTTTCTTCCCCAAGGCAATCTATCTCATGAATAGTTAAATGTTCCCCACATTATGCAATAAAAATGTGCAATAAACTATATACTTAGTATCACCCTAATCTAGTAACATCCCTACAAATTTATTTATTTTATCTATTTCCATATTCTATCTGTATTTATTCACATCTTATTTTTGTTAATCTTGTTTTTTGTTTCAGTGTACTGGAAGCTTGTGACACTATAACAAATTCCTTGTATGTGCAAACATACTTGGCAATAAAGCTCTTTCTGATTCTGATTCTGAACCTGTTCAATGTTTGTTGAACCTGTTATTGAATGTTATTGAACCTGTTATAATGTTTGTTGAACCTGGAAATTGTGAACTATTAAAAATTGTAATGCTTTGTTGTTGTTAATTGAAATAAAGATAAAATGAAAGTGAAGATTAGAAGTGTTGCCTTGGCAACTAAATAATATAAAATAAATCATATATTATAAATATAAGAATGATTAATATGATACAATCAAAATATTATTTTATAAAATTCAGATCATATCTGAAATAAAACAGTTAAGTTACTGTAATTACTAAAACATAACAAAAACAAAATTAAAGATAAAGATAAACAAACCTTAATTAAAGAAAGAAATAAAGTTAATTTACCAGCTCACTGCACAGATGGGGGAGTTCATTGCCAGAATTCACAAGCTTCAAACTTGTTTCCTAAATGTTTATAATGGCGTTTACTCAGTGGAGTCAATGACGGATGTCAGTAATAATGGAAATGTGCTGGAGTGTTCGTGTTTTGTCCTGTCATATAGCATAATAAATAAACGATTAATGTGCCAGCAGCTTGACTCTCTGTAAATCAGACCACTGTCAGCTTTTGTATTGATGTCTTTAAACTTTCATGGACTCCTTAACCAATCCCTTCCTAGGAACTACTAAGAACGCCTTAGTAACACCCTAGCAACCACCCAAAACACTGCTGCATGGTGCTGTTGAGTTTTGCACCAGTCAACACCACTTATATTTTTTTCAGCAAGTCAGGTTTGAGTTAAAAGCTGGTTAGTTTACCAATGAAACCATTCATTCCTTGCAGGAAATATTGTGCATGTGTCGGTGCCATAGTAACACAGCCATGAAATAAACCTTTACAGAAGAAATTACTACTCACTGTGTGTGTGCACCTGGATGGAATAAATGCAGAGCAAAAATTCAGAGTATGGGACACCATACTTGGCCACACATCATGTCCTATCCTACATTTTTTCCTTGAATGTCCTTTTTAATCAGAAATATGATGGAAGTGAAATGGTTTGTGAAAGCAGTTTCATATTATATTCAAAATTATTCATATTACATTTGTAGACTTGAAGTATTAGTGGTTCAAATGTCATTTGATTTCGCTTTGCTGTTTATTTAATATGATTGTTTAGATGTGTGCATTTCCAACAGCACACAGACACTTCCTGAATTTCCCTGATGCAGGAAACATCCCTGCTCACGCTGATGCCAACAAGCCTTCAAGCCGATCCTGAATTCATCCATTTGAGTTTTGAGGACCTGCTGTCTCACAGCAGGCTGTTTTCAAAGACCTACGACCTTTATCATCATGGCTCGGGATACAATCTGAACTGAGGTCTTGCAGGTTCAATTTCGAGAGAGTCTGAGCTAACTGAGCCAGCCGACTGAATTCCCGTTAGATCGGCAAACCTCTCCTATCATTTTCCCTAAAGCTATTGCCACTCAGATATGACCCAACCGGCACTGCATAGAGATAATAGAAGCGATTGAATGAATTATAGGCCAGTGTTTGTGTGTGTCTTCAGGGGAATGTTGGGAGAGTGTAAGGAAGGTCAAATGTCTGTTATCTCATTCCACAACTGAAAATATATTGAGAAAATAGATTTACCATTTGCATGCTTTGTTTTTTCCATGTTGATAATTTGGGCCCCTATAAATATTACCATAGTTTTAGATACCATGTACCATATTTTTTCCCCCTACAAAGCAATGTTAAAAGAAAAGCAATTGTCTCTTTTTTCATTTTGTGTGGAAACATAAGCATGAAGCTATACCACTGAACTCAACCATCAATTAAGGGCATAAGCTGATTGTCTGAAAAACTTACAAATATGATTGTACAAATTCACCAAAACCTAAAATGGTAAAAACCTAAAAGCTTCAGGAGTTTTCTCAATGTCTCCAACTCCAAATAAAGCAAACAAATTAGAATAAAAAACGGCCTGAATCAACACAATCTCATGAGGAGACCTAACTATTTTACGAGGTTGCATTTTCCTATGAAATTGTACAATGTGATTCATACATAAACGTGTGATTTTTAGAAAAAGAAAAAACTTAAGTATGAAGGCCCATGCAGTCCACATGTCAGAATGCATAATCAGATTGTACGAAAATGTATGAATAAGTTTGTATGAATCCAACTGAAGCCTCCAATTGGCCAAAATGTAAAACAGTTACGAATAATCAAATAATGTTTCTTAAGAGAAAATGACTCAAATGTGTCTCCTCTAAAGCTTCAGAAGAGATATCGACAATATCTCAATCTGTGCAAAAAAAAAAAAACGGTCTGAACCAACCGGATCTCATGAGAAAACCTACAGTAGCTAAAAGGAGGCAATGTCATATAAATTCATTCAGTGTGATTTGTATGGAAACATACCCAACCATCAGTGGAGTATAACCAGATGAAAACGTGTGAATAAGATTCACACGACAAATTCACACGAATTAGTCACCAATTCGCCAATGTTACGAATTTCCATGAGAGTATGTTTGTCTTAAAGGTGACATATCATAAAAGTCTGACTTTTACAGGTTCTAAGTGCTCTAATCAAGTCTCCCGTGCATCTACCAACCAAGGAAACGTGAAAAAGATTAACCCAGCAATTTTGTTTTGGTAAGCCTTTTTCTGCAAGCGTCTGAAAAAATGAGCGCGTCTGATTTCGCTCACCTAGTGACGTTGCAAAGGCATTTCATTATAATATTACCACTCCTTAATCTGTACGTTTTCACCCACGGCGCTGTCATTTTGATTTCACAAGCGACAACGGTGTACCAGCTCTAATGCCATGGCGAAAGTTTGAGCAAAACATGCTAACTGTTCTGTCTTTGGCTGCGCATATGAGCACAGAACACTATTTAGAGTCCCAGCCTCAAACAGAGCAGTGGATTTAATTATTTATTTACTGTATATTGCTGCTGCCACACAGATCTAAAATAAATAAGCAATTTATTTCCCAGCTGTTTACCTTCACAGACATAACCAACTGTTTTTGTAACTCATGTGTGTTTTTAATGTAAACTTGTGTGTGAATGAGAACTTAGTTTAGTACTCACATACTGTGACAGCCGCTTTCTGTCCGTGTGCGTTTTCGGATGTGTGCTCTCAGAAAACCGTATATCAGAAGTTTAAACTCATATGGTTTAAAACGCATGACTTCAGCGCAATAAACATTTTAATCAGAACCAAAACAGATGTTTTTTAGCAGGTCCGTAATGGTGCAGCTCTATTCTGGAAAAGGGGGCGGGGAGCAGCAGCTCATTTGCATTTAAAGAGACAGGAACGAAAAACAGTGTTTCTGCTTCCACTCAAAATAGGCATTTTCAAAATGATATAATAAATGATCTGTGGGGTATTTTGAGCTGAAACTTCACAGACACATTCTGGGGACACCTGAGACTTATATTACATATTGCAAAAAGGGGCATAATATGTCTCCTTTAACTATTCAGTCGCTGCCATCGGGAAAGAGAAGAATGTCAATGTGTAAAACTAATAGACTGAAGCTTTCACTTGTTCCTGTCTCGATAAAAATGCTGAATTCTACCAAAAACAACGCACCTATAGCATATTAACACTTTACTGTGTTTTGCACTGTACATATTTTACATTTTATACTTTAGAACAACACTGTAGCCCTTTGCCCAAGACAAATTTCCTTTCGGGGACAAATAAAGTTTATCCTTTATCCTTATCCTTAAAGTCTGCAATCAGAAGTCAAATATCTCAACTAGGGATGGGTACCGAAACTCTGTATTTAATCGGTACCGGTGCTAAATTATGAAAGTATCGATAAGCTCTGATGTTAACGGTTCTGCTATCGGTACTGGAGAAATTAATAAAACACACATACATTTATTATTGCTATATATACACATTATCTTGCAAATTCTATCTCACCAGAGTTGCCAGCTGTTTTTCAAACATTTGTCTATGATGCATTTTTGCTATTCGCAATTCAGAAGCGATATCGCGCCCATGCGGAGGAGCTTCAGCACACGCAACATGAAAGCCCTGTTTAATTATGATAGAAGAGAGAACTAAACATTCAAACATCTGCTTACACTCTATGCCTGTGGCTGTTTTATTAAGCTAATTTAAATTTTTTATTTCGATTTTGGCTTCTAAGGATTATACAAAAGAAGACATGAGGTAAAGCTATTTAAAAACTAGCTGCGTTTCGTATTGCGCAACTTCTTTCCCTTCACAGCGGTGCGCATTCGTTCCTCCCTAAAACCCAAACTTAACGTCAGAATCAGCTCAATCGGTGATTGTTGTAAGATGCTGTCTTTACTGTTGCTCAATTGCAGGACATGTTTGATAATAAAACGTTGAAAGCACAATCCGCACAAGAGACGCACGCGCTGTTCCTCAGGCTGAAATGTGTGCACGCGATGCACTCCAAAACGGACAAGCTAATTACACTTTGAGCTTCGGGCGCAATGTGCCAAATGTCAAATACACACAAAATGTGTCCACATGGCCGGCTTGGAGAGTAATTTTACTTAAACACAGTGTATGTGTTTAAAGTGGAGGAGAATAAGAGAGCAGTTTGGGAAAAACGTCTCAGGTTACTTATGTAACCATGGTTCCCTGAGTAGGGAACGAGACACTGCGTCCTCTAGGGGTCGCTATGGGGAACGCCTCGTCATGACCCGTGTCTGAAGCATACTTTGAAAAAACACCAACTCATTGGCCGGCGATAGCCATGATGTCACTGCCGGTGCGACTATAGTATAAATAGGTCCCGGGAGCACACATCATTCACTTCTTCTTCTGAAACTTGCGTCCGCAGCATGGCAAAAAACCTAGAGGACGCAGTGTCTCGTTCCCTACTCAGGGAACCATGGTTACATAAGTAACCTGAGACGTTCCCTTTCATGGGAACTTCGAACTGCGTCCTCTAGGGGTCGCTATGGGGAACGGTATACCCACGCCACCATGCTGAGGGGAGTGCATGCCGGAACCATGGTGAGCACTAAGTACCAATTCTACCATATTGCTATGGGAGTTGCCCCTGGGACATTAGACGGCTGTCAGTGACGTTATTCCCTACGGCCAAGGCCTAGGCTACATACCCCAAAAATCTTACCTGTTAGGGCCAGAACTCCTGGGCCTGGGTTAGAGCTCAAGGCTTGGAATCAGGAATTTATTCCTTTAAGGGAATACGACCAAGATCCTAGAATCATACTAGTCTTGGCCTGTCACACAGGGGCTACCGCACGTTTCTCTTTGTATGTGCTGAAGGAACTGTCTCAACAGACCCCTAGTAGCAACACCCTGTTAAAGTAGGTATCCAGAGGATACATAGGAGGAGTGGTGCCCAAGGCGGAAACCGGGGTTTTAAACCACTCAGAAAGAGCACAGACCTGTTGCGCGTAGCTCTTACCATACAGGATTTTAGAAAAGTGGGCAAAGCATAAACGTGCACACTTACCACTTATGTGGATTTTAGAAAGTGGCAAAGCATAACGTGCACACTTACCATAATATGGATTTTTTTTAAAAATACCGTTCTAAGGGGTTCTCGTGGCACTCTGAAAGAGCAGCCCATAGATGGAAATGGCGCATCCCAAAACACTATGTTTGAGAAGTCATCAAGTCAATCTACGGCTATAATGCTGGAGTGGCTAGCAGTAATTCTGTGGCTGAGGGAGCAAACATCCAGTTCTCAATCGCGAAGGGGGCTCGACCTGCAGCATGTTCCAAAGCTGGAGCAGCTAGCAATAATTTACTTAGCTGCGGGAGCAACACACCTAGTTCTCAATCGAGAAGGGGGCTCGACCTACAGCATGTTCCAATGCTGGAACGGCTAGCAGTAGTTTACCTTGGCTGAGGGAGCACAAACCCAGCTCTCAACGAGAGGGGGCTCGACCTACAGCGTGATTGTAAAATCAGAAGGGTAAGCGTACTGCAAGCAGGCCAAACACTCAGCACATCAGGGAGGCAGAGGAAAGGCCTAATTCACCTGATGCTGCTGGATCCAGACGCTCTGGAGAAACAGAGAACTCAAACATCTCATGTGAGAGGAGAACTCCTAAGGAGAATTCAGGAGAATACAGGGCTTTGCGCATAATTCCAGGTAACTCCGCTGAGTAAAAAGGGAGCAGCTGCTCATACTACCAGGGGGGGAAAAAAAAAAAAAAAAAAAACAAAAGGGGGGAGTGGGGGGGGGGGGGGGGGCGGCAGGACAGCCCTGGCGGCAAGGAATCCAAACTCCTCGAGAGGATTAATGCTCGAAAGAAACACCATACTCACAATAACCCCATAATGGTGAGGGGAGCGATGCTTCCAGAGTGTGTCGACAGAGACACACTAGTTGAGTGGAGCCCAAGGTACTGGGGTCTAAACCAACTCTGAGAAAGGGAACGAGGTCAATAACGCGTAAACCCTACCATACAGGATTTTCGAAAAGTGGGCAAAGCATAACGTGCAAACACACCACTTATGTGGAATTTAAAAAGTGGACAAAGCATAACGTGCACACTTACAAGCTATGTGGATTTTATAAAGTGTGCAAAGCATAACGTGCACACTTAGCCAGCATATGTGGATTTGTAGAAAAGTGCGGTCAAAGTCTTAAGCGTGTGCACTTAGCGCATATTATTTGGATCTTAGATTTTTCCCAAGGCATTGTTTGCAGATATCCCCCGGACGTACTTGAGTGGAGCCTAAGGTACCGGGGTCTAACCAACTCAGAAAAAAGGGAACGAGATCAATAACGCGTAAATGCCACAATTTTTGCAGTGACGCGCCGGGGCCTGATGTTATTGCCGTCATGGGCGCGCATCTATCCAGAATGTAATGAAGCGCGAACCCGGCTTTTCTCTAATGTCTGGGACATATTATGCTACTATTGAAATGACATCTAAGAATAGGCAAGTCGAGCACACCCCTGTTTCTGAAACGCCAGTCAGAGGTGGTGGGTCGCCTCTCCGAGAGTCGCTACGCCTAGAAAGGTACGAGAAAGCACCATGGTCTCGCCGGTAATAGCACTTGCTAAGAACTCGCAGAAGTGTTATACATCTACACAACCATCACCAAGCTCTTAGATTAGCGACACATATATTGATAAATTATATTATACATGGATGTGCGTACTTTCAGCACCCAATTCTCATGGTTGCCCACACCGCTCAGCAACCACGGGTCAGTGAGCTCTGTCCGAAGAAGCCTCTATACCGGACCATCAGTAAGATGGTCACTAAGAAGCCATAGCTATAGGTAGACTATACTGCAGAAATTCGGCCAGCCTAAAAACGGGCTCGGTCCGGTGAGAGATGGGGTTACAGAGGAATTAGGAAGGGAAGATAAGGGCAATGTAAGAGCCCCAGAAGGAAATGAGCTAGATACTGAGGTACACAATCTGATCCAGATACAAAGTCACTGACTCCCTGTGCTGGATCACTATCGGCTTAGGTTCTTTACATTACTTCTTTGAGCTGCGCCCGCGATTCTTCGCTACGCCCATTACGCGCATGAGGGAGCCTCGCAGCGAGCTCCGCATCACTAGCCTTCTGAGAGCCAGTCTCTGAAATCCGTCCAAAATCCGATACGGCTAGGTCCCTGGTCTGTTCGGGCTCAACACTTTGACTTCGGGAACGCTGCATATCTCGGTCTTCAGCAAGGTCTAGCCTGATATGCTTGGAGTAAAAAAAAAAAATGCATCACGCATCATTGTGGGGAATGAACGACCATCACAACCTGCTGGGCTAAGCGTATGCCCTGCATCCGAGCGAAGATGTCAAGGAGGGGAAGTCTTAGAGGACTGTCTCCAGGCGGCTCTCTATAGGTGGGCATCTTCTCATTAACGGGGGCATCTTTCATCGCATCGCCTCATATGTTGGCAAACTCATATGCCTGGAATCAAAAACGATGGAGAGGCTTGAGGAAAAAATGGCTTCTTGCTCATTCCTTCTCATCTTTATATGGAAAACAGGAGAAAGGATTAGGCTCCCGCTGAGCTGGAGAGTTATGGCCTAAGAAAAATAACGTTCATCCAGATACTTTGTGTACGATCACTTTCTTCACGGCAAGTTAAAGGCCGCTCGGCGCGTGGGGCGCAATCGGCATAATTTCCTAAAATCATGCATAGCTCATAGTCAGTAGGATGGAAGAGCTGCAGCGCTCGAGGCTTTCTTTGCCGGCTCCTCAGACTTTAGCCCCTGGGGCTGATCGCGAGGCAGAGCACTGGCGACGCGCTGAATCAACAATGTTTAGATGAAATAACATCATCCATCCTAGCAGCTCAGGCGTTCGCGTAGGCAGGCAGCCACGATATGTGAAAGGGAAGACCCTGCTTTAAACGCATGCGTCCAGATCCAACTCTGGGGCGATCGCGGCTCACTAGCTCATTCCCATATACCGTCCTCGAGCAGCGGCTGGTCCTGAATCGCGGAAGGCATAAGATGGCGTGGCCCCTCATTTCCTCGAAAATGACGACAACTGAGAAACTTTCCCTTGGCAAAAACCCAGCGTCACAGTGCAAGTGCTGCGCGTTATTGCACCTCATGGTCGGAGGCATCGGCGTGCGTGGGCTCTCGTCCCCAAACAATAACGGAAGATCATGTGTGTCATCGGGTGTCAAATAACTATGACACGGATGCACACATCCTCTAAACGGTTTGCTAGTGCTTGCCATAATGATTTGAATAGAGATCGCTCTTACCACAGAATTTTTTTGCATGCTTCAAACAAAACAGTCAATGAAGATAAAGAAGAAAATGATGTGTGCTACCGGCACCTATTTATACCGCACCGGTAGTGACGTCATGGCTGTCGCCAGCCAACAAGTTCCCCATAGCGACACCTAGAGGACGCAGTTCGAAGTTCCCATGAAAGGGAATCCGATGTGTGTCAATATATTGTCTTAAAGTGACAGACTGGCGCTTGGGCCTTCAAAATGCAAATCTGCTCTTAATCTTAATAACTTTATAGCTTTAATAAGCATTAATCTATCAATACATACTCTGAAAACTATGCAGTGTTCATTTACTTTTAGATTTATTTTGTAGGCTATTACTTACCTAAACAGTAATGTTAGTAGAACTTCTTGGAAAAATGACAGCACTGTTTATTTCTTTTCATTTGTATATTTGTTTTATTGTTTTTGTCAGTTTGTTTTACTTTGTTTCTATGTTCATGTTCTTACTGTATCTTATCTTATAAACACTAAAAATGCCTGCACACTGGCGCATTTACAAATTGATGTTTTATATTAATTCATTAAATATAAATTTTACATTTCATTATATAAAGCAATGTATATATATATATATCATCTAAAACAAAAAGTACCAGATTAAGAATACGCGTTAACGTACGGTCAAATCTGAAGCATGTATCGATAAGAGTATCAATACCGTTAAAACCTTAACGATTCCCATCCCTAATCTCAACATAAACTCAAATATGTCTCATTTCAAATTCTTCCAAGACCAAAATTGCCATGAGCTGACATGTATTTTTTTTATGTTATATGAAAATCAAATTGCAAATCGCAATGCAAGTTGCAATGACTTGCACAACCAAGTTGACTATACTTTAAAAATAAAATATGTTGGAATAGGTGGATGTTTTTACAGTGCATGATTCAGAATATTTTCTTTATAATTAGAAATGTTTAAGATCATATTGAGTGGCAAACTGATTGCAAAAACCTGTTAAAATGACTAAAATCCATTTGATATCATGCCAGCCCCTGCTGAAATAACAGCCTGAGGTGGTTAGCTGGTACACCAGGCAGGCCAAGCTGTTAAGTCAGGTCTGTTTTGATGGTTTTAGACGGTTTTGGGACACTTGTCGTCTTGCCACCTTAGGCTGTTATTTCAGCAGGGAGTAAACATTTTCAATGAGCCTCATACAGGCCTCAAATGTAAATGTGTGCAAGTAAATGTGTGAAAGTGCAATTTGAAATAAACCAAAACTTAAGTAATTTTGGGGGCATCGTTTAAGAACTCTTCATATGTGCAGATAAATATCTTCAGTCTTCACAAGCAATCCAACAATTTTCTGGCCACTAATGTGAAACCAAATGCTAAGACTTCCCTCTGCTGGTGAAAATACGCAATAGCACAAGGTCACGCACAAGCCTAATGAGATGCGCTGCCAGAATCTGTCATAAAATGATGGATGCTCTGAGGCCGAATCAGCTGTATTACAAATCTCTACACACACACACAAACAGTCCTAGGGCTCCTGATGAGTCGTCTTATTCTTGCAGTGTGACTAGGCAGGCATAAGGCATCGGCCGATTTACGCCGGTGAAGATAGTGTGTGTGGGCCGTCGCATCAATACGAACACTCAGTTTCATTTGTAAAAATGCATATCAATCGTTTCTACATTCACTTCTCAATGAAATCTAGTGGCACCGCACGGCACTGCAAAAAACAGCAGCTTGAAAAAAAATGTCAAGAGAAAAACATTTAAATTTTATGAAAAAACATACATACATCTCAACACAGATTCTCGGAAAGTCGTAAAAGTAAATCTGCAAATAGGCATACATTGTACTATCCCCTACCTAACCCAAAAGAAAACACTGCATATAAAACTGGAAGAAAAAAAAGTTTAATGTAACATTAAAAAGTTATTAATATAAAATCAAAGTCATGATTGGGTTCATATGCAATCTATCTATTTTTTATAATATTTATATAATATAATATTTTTCCCTCTGGCCTGAACATATCAAAAAGGCATAACCCGATCTAAATGTTTTCTGATTGGGCAAGAAATTGGTTGAGAGTGCTCTGAGCTTAACCGCCATAGTGAATCTTCTAGGATGTGTGCATGTCGACTTTGAGTGGTTAAATTCTCCGATTGTCAATAGAAGATCTCGGCCAAAAATTAATACAACACTTGATGGAAATAAATGTTGTGATGTTGGTGCATGATGGTTCATAAACAAATGTGCAATATATCAATAAATTAAAGAACGTTCAAAAAAAAAGACTCTCATTGGTGTTGAGGTCATTGACCAATGCTCAATCTTCTTCAATTGAGCCTGATTATCTTGTCATTTGGGGGGGGGGTGTCATTCTGGAACACGGATACGTTTTCTGGCATGGTTGTTTAAGAAATGAAAAGTTACACACTGGCAACAATTATATTAACTTTAATGATGCAAACATACAACATAATACCATAAACTTATTAATCACTGCAATAATGATTCAATCCTAAAATCTTAAGTATTTGCTTATTTAAATCCAGACGGCCAGGCAGCGTATAATATAATATTTCTGTCAGGACCACTATCCTCAAAGATAACTGACAATTAGCATACAGTTTGGATAGGCGGTATGGTTCTGTTCTGGGCAAAAAAAAACTCCCTGCCCATCCATGCAGCCTAGCATGCAGCCTAGCATGGATAGGAGCAGGGAGAGCATTTCGATAAACCCCGTCCAGGTAAACAAATCAGAACCGACAACAAGGGAGGGAGAATGAATGTATTGCAGATATCATTAAAGTTCAAAAATGTTATGTACACATTTAGAATTAGTCTGATTCAAAGGATAATCAGAAGGCTGAATCCTGACTGACAGAGGAGGAGTTGGGGATGGAGGAGGGTAATTAGCTACTGAGCAATGTGAAAACTGCTGATAATACCAAGGGACCTTATATATGAATTCTTAGATAGGTGTCATATTCCTATAGGTAGATGGGGATCAGCGAGCTTGAGAATCAGTCAAGAATAGCTGATGCGGGCTTGACTAACGTGACCTGCCAGAACAAACGCTTATGCTTGATATATTTTGAAAATGGAATTGAATAAGTTATTACATAAAATCAAAGTCTATATCGCATAAAGACAATGAAGTCTATAATTGCAGTAATGTATCATCAATTTTTTCAGTGATATTTATTTATTTTAGTTTAGTTTAGTTTTTCCAATTTTATGAAAACATATAAATATATATAAATAATGTAAGGGAAACAGGTCAATTTAGCTCAAAGGGAATCATTTAAGATTTTAAAGGGAATTCCACATTAATATTAAGGGAATTAGTACGAATCATCTGTTACGGGCTGATACACTGAGAAGCGGTCCAACACGCCCCGGCCAGCGAGTCAGTGAACGAGCCGTATTACATCAATTCTGCAATGGATATTTATTTCCAAAATATAGTGAAAACACTATTAAGTAGCATATGTAACAAGATCGGCAGTTTGAGACATTAACTTGTGAGCACAAAACACAAGATACTTCTCTTTTCAATATAAATAAGGCTTTTTTGGATAATTCTAAGACATATAAACTAATCTAACACGTGAACACACGCATTCACACAAGTTTTGCAGAAAGAGAGAAAGTGAGGAAATTATTAGTTTAAGAGAATGAAAATGTGAAATCCGAAGTTTACAGCAATATCCTATGTGCAATTGCATAGATCTGAACAAACATCAATCACTTAATTAACCCTCGCACTGAGTTTGGGGGGGGGGGGCGCAATGAGGTTCAATATTTATATTAAATGCACTGAGCATTTTTGGGTTGCATTAGAATCTGGGGTACTTGCGTTTCTTCGTGATCGGGGTTCCCTAGGTGCTTTTTCTGGTTGCCGTAAAGGGGTGTTCCGAGGTGTCTGATTGGCTGGAGGTTCAGTCTTGGAAAGCCAGTGATTGGGCGTTTGCTGACGACGCGGAGCTATGGTCTGGTTAAAGTTTTAGACGGCACTCTTGGATATCGTGAGTATAAGCGGTCGTTATGCAAACTTAACTTCAAGAACACGAACTCTCACGGAAAATAAAACAAACTAGGTAAATAGAAATTAGGAAGTAAAGTTGATGAGACCGCAGGTGGCGTCTCATCTCCTCTGGTTTGGAGGAGGCTGGCGTGTAACTAGGAGCATGCCGGCCCAAAACTAAAAGAAGCATGTATTTAAAGTAAAACAAACTAAAAAAACAAGAAGGCTTGATAAGGCAGGAAAGACGACGTTCGCCGAGCAGAGAGACAAAAACAAATTTGATGGTGTTTTAGTATTTAAAACCAGGCTGTTTAACACACCTACCTAAAGATGGTGTCCTCGACCTAATTGTAGCTCGGGGTGTTGCATGTTACATGTTTCTCACCTGGGTAGCCCATTCATAAAATCCCACTGTATCAACACACATCATTATCACGTATGGTTTTGTTTTCCAGCGCTCTTGGGCAAATATGATTTTGGGACATGATTCTATAATCGAGTAATATCATACTTTGACGCAAGAATTGACTTGAAAGAAACGTTTTCAAGCATAAGGATTCAAGCACACACATACTAAATCTATAATACAATTCTTTAACTATTCAATCTTTTTCAAAATACATTCATAACAATAAATTAATTAAGACGGCTGATACTAGTCCCATGTGGTTACATACTTATATGAGGATTATGGAGAGGAAATGATTAGATTTATGGGTTGCTCAGGGCCTTTAGTGTCATTTAGGGTGGCATGGAAAGGCAAGTTTCCTGTGCCATTCTGTGAAGTATGAAGAGGCTAAGATAAGAGGTCCGGGTGGAAGGGGGGGAAAAAACTGTAAGGATTCAGAAGTCGGCTGTGTGTCTGGGCCTAGGGGGGAGAAGTCACTCCGAAGCTGTGTGATCACTATCACATGTTTCCATGTGATGGTCATGCTGTGCATCTCTTTGACCATTTATCTTGGTTACTTGTCCCAAATTTGACAATCTCCTTGGAATTGTCAATAAGTGTTCTTTTGTGTTAATGTTGAAAACTGTTCTGTGAAAGAGTGGTTTAGGCTTGCTTCAGACCGGCTAGGGTCTGATTTATGACATCCTGTTGTCTTGGGCCTCTTGTGGAATTTTTGTGCTCCTAATGTTTCAACCATGTTTTGACCAAATCTTAGATTGTCTGATTCGGTCTGATATCCTACATACCCCCCTTCGATCGGCGATGTGTTGTGTTGAAGACATCGGCGAGCGCTGGAGAAAAAGTCAGAAGAAGCAGACAAACACAGCAAACAGCAAGACACCTCCATGACAGTTACTGTACTGGTGCAGGCATCAGGTTATTTAGGTACAGGTGGTAAAGTTCAATTAGTCAAAATAGTTTAGTAAATTGAATATGTTTTAGTTCAATCTGGAAATTGTTCTAATTTGGTTCCGTACGTTGATTTGTCAATCAAATTTTGCGGGTAACTTTGTTTGGTTCTTCTAGGTTGTCTTAATTTAAAACGTTTACCGTTAATTTTCTAGTAGCATCATTTGCAATGAAATGAATTGACCTATCGTGCATGGAGCTTTCTGGCTTCCATTCAGTTTAGAATTACTGGCGGATATTAGGTGTGGTGAGTCGATCCTAATATCAGACCTTTGACCCTTGCATGGTGTCTAGGTGTTTCACCTACTAAGGAAAGAGGGGAAGGAATCAGGATAGGTAAAAGAAGAACAAAACAAAACAAAGCTGCTGTGGATTTTCCTAGCATGGCTTACAACTACTGTTGAGCTTGGATGTCGTGTGCAGCTAGTGTGTCATGTACCTTAACTTAGTGTCACGTTTTCTACCTATTGTGAGGATGGCTGCATGTTTCTTTATGGTGAGTATATGTAACTTTATGTTAAAATTTGGATATTCTACTTGTGGGAATAAAATGTTAGTTGAATGTGTTATCAGTAGATGTTGTTACCTCTGGGTGTAG